>JAPUUL010000403.1:0-19145 GCA_029590625.1 Lasiodiplodia mahajangana
GAGGCTGACGATAGGGGCGCGACGTTGATTGAGGGGATGTTTTGCGTGCCTTGGGGAAAAAGCCTCGCATTGTTCGTGTCTGTCTTCATGCCCATGGGTTGCTGGGAGAGGGTAGTGAGCATGGGACTTGGTGCAGCCAGTGCCGGAGCCGCGAGGGCGAGAGCGATCAGGACTTGAGTGAGACGTTCCATTATGGATAGACGTATTGAACGAGTTGTCTAGTAGAGTGCGACAGATCTACAAGGCGCGTTGGGCTGATGATTCTTCGTGCCCAGGCGTGGCTATTTAGATGCTGATAGAGACGTGATCTGAACTAAAGTGTAGTAGAATCAAATAGAGCAACCAGCAACCTCTGTGTAGTTAAGGCAGTCCAAAAAGTAAGAAGACTGACGAGCGAGAAAATAAGTGATCTGGAGAGAGAGAGAGAGAGAGAGAGATGAAAGGGGGCAGCATAACACGAGAAGATGAGAGAGAGGAGTGTTTATTTGAAGGCTACTAGATAGGTCGCCTACGTCAATTAGTGAGATATACCTTCCGAGGATCTATCTAATAATTGATTCAGGACTTCAACAGTTTCACGGCTACTTCCTCTAAGAATATATCTCTGCTAAGGGAGGCATGTCGTACCTCCTCGGAGCTGATTGGACTAGTTAGCTCTCGGGACGTTGATTCCATCTTGCGTCCTGGATCGCTGCACTTCTGGCCCGCTCCTGCTGATGGTATTTTCTTGCTCCCCGATATAGAATAGAGTTGCGTAATATTTGCTCCGGAGCCATCGTTTTACTCCGGACAATACCTTACTTATTCTTGTTTCCCCGTCGGGCTCTAGAAAGTACGATCTAATACTAGGTAGACGTCACCATTACTATGTCTTGAAATGCCAAGGCAGCACGCTATCTTGAGATATCTAAGAATGAGTCTTTTTACAGAAGCCGTTTATCGATGATGTGGAGGCATCTAGAGCCACAGAGCTATTAGATAGATAGGTTGGGACATGTAATACATGACTGATACGAGTAGGCGTTGGGATACGAACAAGATAATAATTGAGGGCTTAGTATCAGGCCACATCTTGGTAGAGCATCAGCAAAGTATAATACGCTAGGCCGTGGTCATACTGCATTCCTAGGTCAATTTGTTTACTTTTATAAAAAGAACACGATACATATTGAATCTCTACGCAGATCACGCTACTCGATTACGATCACAGAGGCCGAGTGGACGATCAAATTTTGTTAAAAGCAATCCCATTAACAAAGTAAACGCCAAACGCCGATAACCAAACCCCAACAGCCAGAACGCCAAAACAAACAATATCAAAACATCATCAGACTCCTCCCATTCTCCCTGTTCTCCTCCCTTTCTTTCCTCCTTAGACCCACCGGAGGCTTTGCGCCCGCTGGTGAATCGCATTCACAGCCCAAGTGAACCTGTCGAGCAAGAGCGCACTCGTCTTAAGAAATATAAGGAGGCGGCGGAGAGGGTGTGATTCCGCGCCTTCTGTGTGGGGAGGTAGGTCATCTTCGCTCTGGGAGTGTGTTTGTGCTTGTGCCTGAGCCTGCGAGGGTGAGTGGTAGTGATAGTAATGGTGCCAGTGACCGCACTGCTCGCAGCGGTAGTAGTGATGGGAGTAGTGGAAAGGTCGGGAGTTGGAATCGCGTAGACGGCGCTCGTACGCGCGGACTGTCGCGATGGTGTTGTAGTAGGCGGACATGATGGATGGTGTGACAGAAAGTAGAGTGTGTGTTGTGATGATATGCGGTTGTTAGAGAGATGTTTGGGTTTGGATGGAATGAAGATGTGTTTTGAACTTGAAGTGTCTTTTGAGTATGTGATGTTATAGAGGAGCTTCTGATGAAGTGTCTCAGTGAAATGTGTTGGTAGAGTGCTCTGTTGAAGCGGTTTTGTGGAAGTAGGTGTTCCTGCAAAGTGCTTGATGAAGTTGTTTTGTGGAAGTTGTGAGGAAGTGTTTTGGGCGATGCATGCTATCATTTATATTTACTAATTCGCCTACTGATTACTTAAATCGAGGACAGCAACAACATCGATGGTCGGTTGCCCAGCAGCAGTAGATGCTGTCAAGCAAGTTTACCTTCATCGTACCCACAGCTTAAGGTTTGACCGTCTTATACCTTCGTGCACGAGGCCTTGGTAAGGCTGAGTACGTAAGCATAGAACCAATGGCGGCAAGAAGTCATCCAATTCGCTATAGAGCGCTACTGATAGCTCATCTACTCGTCTGAACTTCTTGCCCCCCCTCAGGATGAAAATGAGTTTTGTTATCGGCAAATACGGTTCATATCGTCAGTCTGGCAAAACAACCGTCGACGACCAGTTTTAACCTTGCCGCCACCATGCCTGTCTTCCTTTTGAAGCCCAAAATCCTGCGAAGAGATAGGGATGACTGCAAAGATATCGTGTAGAGAACCGAAAATAAACATTTTCGTACTGTAATCCAATCCAAGTCCGATGGGGTATCCCTGACAAGTTTTTCGAGTACCATGTGCTTACGCTGATCGAAGCGGCAGGCTGATGGGCGCCACGTGTTGTGTGAAATATGTCGTCAGAACGCAATCGGGCGTACAACAATAAAGGCGCCCAACCAAAGCAGCAGGGCAATGCCCTAACTAGTCAAAAAGTCAAAAACAACAAATCAAGTCATCCGAATCGCCAGCTGATCATTAAGTCATTATCACGACACTCCCCTCCCTTAGCGTAATGCATATTGGCCTCTGCTTCAAATGTTACCGATCCATGTCTGTTGAGGCGTCCACGGTCTGCTCAGGTTTCCGTCCGTACCATACGTAATACGTGGCATAACAATGTATCGAGCTGTCGTGGAACATTTTGACACAATCGGCATAGAGGGCCTCTGCCTGTTCAGGTGTCACGCCGATGTAACTAAGCACCTTGTCGCTCGTGGGTAACAGCAATTCGGCGTTGAGGGTGAGAATGGCGCCGCGCCGCTTCGCTACCGGATCTGTGTGCCATGTGCCGTAGGGGATACGGTAAGTCTTCTTCTTGACGTCTACGAAGCCGGCCCGTTTCATGATATCGCCTATGTCTGGCACGATGGGGATTTTTCGACCCTCGGTTGATGCCGCCGCGGACATCATGCGGTCCATGTATCTGTTGACCGGGACTTTAGGGTCTATCGTGCCGTCTTCCTTTTCCGCCACCCAGTGGAACTCTTGCAGTTCAAACCAGCCGCCGGGCTTCAAATGTCTAAAGGGCTAGTTGAGCATTCGCTGTTTTCCGTGTTCAGTATTTGAGGAGGGGCCAATACTTACGCTATGGCACTTTCGATGACGGTTGGAGTTGACCTCATGTACCCGGACGCCTCGCGCATATGAATGAAGTCATAGTCATTTTCGTGGACCTACGCCCGCGGCGCTTACAGTAAGTAGCCGCTCAGGTAATCAGCTGAACAGTTTGATTTATGACAAAGGCTCACCCATGTGTCTTCAACGTCATCTACTTGGAATGTTACATTCGGCGGCACCCTTCTCTCACCGTCAGTCGGCTGCGCTCGTCAGTTTGGAAGATTACAGCCTGGGACCTACGAAGTGGGTTGTATTGGACTGAGATCGACGCCCAAAATGTTGGCATCCGGATATCGATCCCCCACTGAAACCGTCGTTGTCAGTCATGTTTTGGACAGGTCGGGAGCCATTGGCGATGGTTGATTACTTTCAATTGCCCATAATCCTATGCCAGTCGCAATATCCATGATCTTCATAGGTGGCTCAGTCATAGGCGCCAGATACAGCTGCTGATCTAGAATGTCCATAACCAAGAAATGCATGAGCTCCTCACGCTGCTGCTCGATCTCATCGTTCGGCAGGCTATAGCGACCCTCGCGGTACGCGTGGTATCTAAGAATCGGAGGTTAGTAGATCTATCTAGTGGCTGGACCCAAGCCCGGCTATGCGAATGGTCAGTTGCTGCTCTCACCTTCGTCCACCTTCCCACAGGTGTCGGTCCGCACCGGTATCCAGCGACATGCTAGTCCTCTCCGTAACCCAGTCCGAGGTGCCGTGAGTGGAAGCCATTGTGTGTAGCATGCGCCTCGCGCAGGGCGAACGGAAGTTGGTGTTGCTGAGGGGGATTCGATGACGAATTGAGGGTGGTGAAGAGAGGGAAAAGGCTCACGGACACACAACGGGCTTAAGGAATCGGCCAGGAAGGAAGAGGGAAATTTTATTGATTGGACCAATCGCCAAAACTCGGCAGGGGGCTCACTGGCTTGGTTGCTTTCCGGGATGGGATGGAATGGGATGGGTAGGGGATCCCAAGTTCCCTACGGTAAATAAAGTAGGTAAGGTAAGGGGACTTGACTACGGTCTAGTTCTAAGTAGGTATGCTGCTGGGATGCTGTACACTCCACTATCTCATATGTATGGACGCATGTATATGTATAGTACCATGTATAGCACCGAACTAGGAAGTGTGGGGAGGGGATTCTCTAAGTAAATGCTTCTGGAAATTGGCGGGAGGGATTTCCTCAATCTCGAATGCAATGCAAAGGTAAGGAGAGAGAGGGAGACAAAGAGAGAGGTGTGGGGGGGACAGACAGAATGCGTGTATTGTATGCTAAGTAAGTATGTATGCAGGTGTGTGGGTGTGTGTAGGAGAGGTAGGTATATGTAAGTGTGACTATTCGGAGTGTACGTATGCGTGTGTGTGTGTGTATGCGAAGGACGGCGACCCAAGACGGCGACGAGGTGGATAGGGATATATGTATGTTACATAGGTATGTAGGCGAAGTGCAAATCAGATATGGCTCTGGTCTAGGTAGACACAGAAGGAAGAGAAGCTTTTAAGCTCAAGCGAGCTACGATGGCACCAAGTCTAAGCTACTGTACCTACTCCCCCTTAGGTATGTACCTACTTACATATGTAGCGGTAGCGGACGTATCTACTTAAGTGACTGGTCGCCGGCAAGCATGTCCTCCCCCGCCTTCTACGCTAGGATGGGTAAGTACCTACTCTATGTATACACTTATAGTAGGTACTTAGCTAACTAAGACAGACACTAACACCCCAGGCTCTCTCCCCCTTTGGAAGCGTGGAGGGGCGCAACGCCGATTCCAGGCCCAAGGATCCCAGGGCTAGGTTCCTAAGTGCTGACCAGTGACGAGCTGTCTAAGCCGATGCCCCAGCTCGTAATTGGTGAGCCGTTCTCTCGGGACGACAAGCTCTGCTGTCCTTGGTCGTTGCAATATGACCAACTGCTCAGCTATCTCGAGTGTCCATCCCAATCCATGCAGAATGAGACAGTTTTGGGGAAAGCCCGCGATAAAGTACCTTGCCTGTGCACACCGACCTGCCTCACCAGGTAAAGCTGCGTGAGATACGTAAGGGAGGTATCGCCGAATGCGCGGGGTCTTCCAATCAATCAATCAATCAATCATGTGCGGTGTTATACTCTGTGTGTGTGTGTGTGTTATACAAATGCCGTCATCCAGACAAACGGTCGGTAGTGTAGTATCAGGTCCCGAAAAGTAATAGAGCTTGTACGGTACGCATACCTACAAGTCGAGTATGTAATGGCCGTATCTCACACACCTCTCGTCTTCCCTACTTCAATACCATAGCATCGACGGCCTTGTTCGGCTGTTTTCCGGATGGGGTGACGTTCTTCTAGAGTGTGTGTTAGGTATTTGCTTATATGATGTAGGCATGCGTTCATGCTTGCTTGCTGTCGAACAAAGAGCCGAATCCAAGGCCCCGGTACCCAAGCCGAGAACAAACAAGACGCTGATGCAGGACTTCCATCCAACTCAATCCCGACAGTGTGTATTCGCTATTCGCGTAATCCATGTCGTCGGGAACATGGTGGTAATTGTTGGCTTGCCATATGCAACGCAAAAAAGTACCTAGTGATAAGACTGCCCGTAGCCTACCACTGCGCTGGGTCGGCTCAGCAATGGGCTCGGGCGACAGCGCAAGCGGCACCGCAACAACGCCCATCTCTGCATCCTAACTCGCCCGTCGCCGCGTTGATGAATGCTCACCTGCATTAGACTACATAAGGCCCAATTCCCAGCTTACCTATTTCTAGCCTCGTGCAGCGCCACGGACCTAGCAGCTCGTACATGTGTAGTTTCTCGCCCAGACCGCCTGAAACAGAAAAAAAGTACGAAATGACGGAAAATGACGAGAATGATCAAGAGTACAAGATGGCACAACGGATGCGACTTCCCATCTAGTTTAGTCTAGATCGGACGGGCGACCGACGTATAGTAGCTGTTGTAACACGGCTCAAGGCTCAATCCAACTCCCGGGTGGCACAAAGAAAGCGGAATTCTCTTGTTCTAAGCTTGGAAATTGTCTACCCGGGTATCAATGTACGACTGACTAAGCGGCACCTATTCCACCCGGGAGAATTCCGTTATTCGTCTCTGCCATTTTGAAAAGCCGCGCGTACCGAGTCGACAAGGACACTTCTTGGCTTGGCGTGCAAGCTGCCGGCAACGGTTCCACATAATGGGAAGGGTTGGATCATCTATGAGGCTCGTGCTCTAAGCATTCGGGTCTAATTGTAGATCTAGACCATGACAAAGAGAGAGAGTTGCATAACGTGGAGAACTGTTGGTGTGCGTGGCTACCGGTCAATCTCCATGCCTTACCATCGACAGCAATGGTAATGGTCTTGTGAGCCGTCATTCGTCCAATGGTCGTTTCTACGCAGGATCGATGTGTGCGCCTCGTGGATTATGATGTGTAAAATCAACCACGAAATTAACATCACTTGACTCGTCTTCCTTAAGTGCGGTGCCCAATCAGACCTAACATCAGACACAACAATCCTAATGAAAAGATTTTTGAGTCTCCCTCACCAAGACATGTTGTAGCTACTTAGGTAGCTAGCCAGCACACCATATCTTCCACCAATGGACAATTGCACGGCTGCACTGATAGGTAACTACTCATATATCGATAAGTTATAGGTACGGTCGGTAGTTGGGTTCCGTCGAAGGCTCGCTAGTTCTTCATGAGGTGGCGTTCAGAGTTGGTATCTAGTCATATGTGTGTATGCCGTAAGAAGTTGAGCCATGGATCAAGATAATAACCAGGTTTGCTTATTCCCTCCATCATACCATCAGAAGTATCTCATATCCATACATACGCACGTATGGTGATAGTACTATGTATTGATAGGCGGTACTACCTACAAGCATGTAGTGTCACCGTTGCCAAGAATTTAACAGGGTAATTAGGCGACCCAGCTGTTCAAGTATCTCCGGTGAGTTGGGTGGTGATCTCAGGCGGTCTGCAAATCTCTAAAATGGTAACACGCAGCTGAGACAAAACCTACCTTAGGTACTTAGGGTATCCCTTTGAATGCCCCTTCGGCATAGTGACTTNAAAAAGTGGAATACCGGGGCTTCTTGCATAACGATAATCACCCAATAAGACAATAATATGAGGCTCGGGAGATGATTTTATTGGCTTATCTCGCATATGTAAAAAGCCCCGGTATTCCACTTTTAAGTCGCTATGCCGAAGGGGCATTCAAAGGGATACTGCAATCTTCCACTAACTACAACCATTTCAAACCATTACCTTGCTGAAACCTCTTATAACACATCACCTACATTATACGTCATATAAGAGTTGCAAGGGAGTTTAGAGGTTAAACGGAAAGGAGGGGCACTGGTTCCACTAGCTAGAAGAAAGACAAGGCTTTTAGATTTAGGTTTATATTCTTCAGATACGTCAAATCTCTAGAAGCCAGAGAGACGTGAGTCTAGACCATCAATGAACTTAAAACATGTGGTGTCGGTAGTTCAAATATCAACCGAGCCTAGGTATGCTCATACTGAGACCGTTGCTCTTATAGGACGTGTTTCCTCTCAAATATCCTCGTGGCTATCGCATGTTTGCTTTCACTCTCTCCAAGAGCTGCTCCTTCGTGTCATTTAAGCCCGGGTGTAGATTACGCTGAGGTTGAGTTAGCTTTGGACAAACAAGAGCGGCAACATCGCTTACAGCTGCTAGCCATCTACGCAATTCTTCTCTCGTCCAAGCCTCTGGGTTGCCCGTTGGATCGGCCTCGGCAGGAAAAATGTCTCCGCCCCAGAAAGACCACTATATTTGAGCGATTAGATCGTATACGCCAATACCAGGTCGGTGAGATACTAAATGAAGGGAGCTGTGTTTGGGCTATGTGGGCGACAACTTACCGCAACCGCGGCTGTGACCAAGCCAGAAAAGGCTTTGAAGTATAACTCCATTAGTATGTAGCTTGTAGTCTTTCGTGTAGTGTCTATCATATATACCTAAGACAGCATTCTATTCGAGTTAAGCCAACCATTATTTTTTATAAGTGGATGGTAGAACACATATACCTTTGACTTCATGACATTATCGAGGGGGGTAGGCATTGTGGCCAGACAGTCAAGATGGAGATACTATGATTTGATTGGTGGCTAAGGGATGAAAATACATAGACCAGGTAGTCTTTTGGGTTCAATTGAACTAATGATGATCAAAGGAACATTTCACAGCCATTGCCGTATCATATTGCGAAAACAGGCAATCTGTCTCGTTTAGGTAGTATGTCTGCCTAGAGGACGCAACTTTGATACCACATAGTGCACGCCCTGGGTACCTTGGTATGCACGTGAAAGTTGAGCCAGTTAGCGCCACAGATGACGACCTGCGCCTTAGGTACGTACGTCAGCCACTATGGGGCACGGACCACATATATCCAGGTCAGATCGCCTACCCACCACACTCATATTCATTGGCTACGACTCGCTTGAGAACCCTTGTCTTCCACACAATTTTGTGTTGGCGATAGAATAATTGAGATCAACTCCCTACGAAATATTTGTGTTGCACCATTTCCCGTCCTCACATTTGCCAAACCGCCAAGATGCCTCAAGAGATCGCCGATATCAAGAGAGTATGTTTCCAGTGCAAGACACTCCCAGGACAATTAAATAGAAAAACTGACAATCGGGCTACTAGTTCCTCGAGATCTGCCGGCGGGACGACGCTAAGTGTATGTGCGACGGAACCGAACCAAACAATTGACGAGCGATGTGTTTCGCAATGGAAAGAGAATGTTGACTCTAACGAATATACCTGCTTTTAGCCGCCCGGATCAAGAAGAGCACGAAGTCCACACAGACCAAGTTCAAGGTCCGATGCTCGAAGCAGCTCTACACTCTTGTCCTTAAGGACACCGACAAGGCTGAGAAGCTCAAGCAAAGCCTGCCCCCGGGTATGCGCGACCCCGATTGTCGCTAGATATGAGACAGTGCATTGTAGACTAACATGTAGCCTGCAGGACTACAAATCAAGGACGTCCCCAAGAAGAACAAGAAGGGCAAGCACACAGCTTAAGTGACGAGAGAAGGAATGCATTTCAGTTTGGGAGCATCTGGGCGAAAGACAACGATCTAAGCAGGTTGAGCAATGCCGACACGACCGAATCTCGTATGAAGGACAAATGGAGGGTGGCGTGTACGGAAAACAACGATGATGCATAGGACCAGCACAGGGCTGGCCAGCTCATTGCAGGCGTCTACGGATAGCATGGAATTGAGATTTTTTTTTGCAAGCAAACGAAGCTTGTGATAGACAATTCCCATCGATTGCACTACCAAAAGAACAAAAGTCCGCAACAAAATGCAAGACTATCTGCTCCGATCTCTCTAATCATGAGATCTATATGTGCTTAGTGAAGGGTTTATTGTGCAACATGCTTTAATCCGTGTATATGTTCTCATTTCTTGATAGTATTGGATATGCTGTCACTGGCTGATCTTAAGCATCATCGGACCTGAGTTGACATACTATCGCTAGAATGTGGTAGAATTCCTTTTATTTCCACCCATCACATGGACCTATCACAGGATTCTCTTATAATGATTCGAAGCCAAGCTTTTAGCAATTGCGAATAGAGGGCCGGCATGTTCCGGGAAACGCGGCGACTTAGAGAACTCCCGGTGCTTCTCAATAGAGGGCCATCCGACAAAGAATATAAATTCCTCGGTATCCGGATCCGATTTTTGGACTCGAAAGCCATACCTCACAACAGTAGGTTTCACGAAATCCTCGAGAATTGATTTCCCCTTCTCCCACGTCTGTGCGAACTCATCCTTCCTATCGGCGGGCACTTTGGCTCTGGCAACACTAATGAGAGGGCTGGACAGCAGAGACTCTTCACCTGCAGCGGCGTCGACAGGCCGCAGCGCGTCGGTGTCTAGGTGGAAATACTCGAGCTTGCTAAAGTCGAAGTGCGCGCCCAGGGGGGCCGAGCTGGTCTTGTATTCCTCGCTCGCTAGCCACGTCATGTGCTCGTCGCTCGACGACCAGTGCGCCGTCTCCAGCACGACCCGCGGGTCCTCGACCTGCTGGAACAAGGCCACGCCTCGCGCTTCCCGGTCTGTGGGCGCCGANGGGTATGTTGCGCGCCACCCAGTCCGCCTGTGCGTTGAACGCACCCTCCATCGCGAGCTTGTTCTCCGGCGTAAACGCCTCTGAGGAGCTCGTAAGCCAGACGAGATTCGTGATGGGCATTTTGATAAAGCGATGCGCAGGTATCTCGATGTGTCCCGTCTCTGTGGAATGTCCGCCGTAAGACTTCTACTACCTCACTAGTCCGGATTGGAGTGACGCAATGGTTTGAGATAGGTAGTATGTAGGTGTGTGTTAGGATTTTGGAGGCTCTTGATCCTATAGTGCAGTATAATAAGAGGACTATCTAATTGTAGTTTAGATAGTTATATATTTTCTAATAATAACTTGCAGATGATCGGTGCTAATCTTTTCAAATCGTTCTGGAAACCCGCAATGCTGACATACCCAGTGAAACGGGACCGCCACGCCGAGCCAGAGCCTCCTTTCCTACCCCGCAGAGGAGAATCAGGCCAACGAAAACCGAGATGTCTACCTATACGCATACCTACATGTATGTAGGCACATACATACATACAACATGTACATACTTACTCCATGGGGTTGCAATTATCTAATAATCTGCGTAATAAGTCACCGAGACTGCATGCATGGGCAGGTGAGGTGACCGATCGGTCAAGAACGAGCTGTTCGTGATGGGATGATGGATCGATGTATCTTGTGGCGTACAATGAGATGCCTTTTGAATAACACATTGTATCCGAGTAACTATCTCTCTCTCACACAAGTAGGCATGCAGAACATACCTGTCTCTTGTGCCGGTTTTTGGCTCGATCGGGAACCCCCCGGTCCTAAATGCTAGGTACTCGGGGTTACTTAACTCGGACGCGCCGGCCATTCGCCGATTCCGGGAAAGCGATCACGGCTGAGTCCTGCATTACTCTCGTCACTACCTAGGTATCTAGGCCTTTCTCTTACTGGCAGTGGCACTTGCATACACCGCGAGCACAAGCCGCCCTGGAAAAATGGCTTATCCGAATCTACATGCAACCAGGTCATGAGGTCGCCACAACTCTACTACGTATATCCCGATACACCGATACGCCGATATGGTGATATGGCGATATGGGCGTCTGCGGTGACGTGTACCGAACAAGGAAATAATACACGGCGGTCCCTGTAGCTTGCCGTAGACTCTATGTATTAACATGTCCGATGCCTTAGAGAGGTCGCCATGATCATGTTGACGCGTCGCCAGAGATGGGTAGACTTGTAAGATACCTGGTCGGCATTCATTCTACGGTATCTAATTGAGCCACTTCGGTAGATGATAGGTAGTAGATAGATATGCCGCAGGTAAGCATTCATCCACATCTGCAACGATACGGCGGAGAAAGCATTTGAACGGTGCGTAGATTCTTATCAAATACTATTTTGCTGTATCGGTCAGCTTACTCCAGCGAGACGAGGCGAATGTTGCAGCGATGGGGCGGAGGAAATGTTTTGCCTGTGTCATTAAAGCTACTGTTTATTGCTACCGATTTGCTACTTAGTTGCTGGGAATCCTCTTCCTTTCCTGCCTTGACACATCCTTCACCTTTTTTTAGCCTTCCTTATCAAACGAACTAGATTTTACGTCGCTTACTAGATATTTTGTTCTTAGGCGTAGGAAGCTTCCATTATGCCGGATCACTCGAACATGGTTTGTCAGACATACATAGGTAGCCGCCAAAGACATGCTGCCTTTGCTTGGGACCTTCGGACGGACCCTTGTGTACGTGCACAGTAGTGTATTTACAAAATAGAAGCATTACCCACTCGCAAGAGTCGTTGGGCGTGGCAGAGCAGGGATGTGGGTATGATCGGTACCTGTATGTCTAAGATGCATGTCCCTCGCATGTACCTCCTCTCAGCCTGTCATGACGAGATACCAAGCTTGAAGCTCCATTTTATTTGACCCCGATAGGGAAAGGCTGTTTTTAATAGCTGCAACACCTAGTAATGGCTGGGTCTTATCGAATGTACAGGCGGAATTTCCCCTTTTTCTATCGCCGTCCATTGGATAGACAGACCGACCTCAGCCTCCCCACACCCAAGTGAAGGGGAGAGGGTGTGGGACCCATTATTACCATGCTTAGCCCTGGTCCTCGCTCATCCCGACTTGGAGTACCTACTAAGTAGCTAGGTATCGTGTGTACCAGTAGCCGAATGATTCCAGAACCTCGATCGCTCATCATGATTTGGAAACTCGAAGCAAAGGGGGCCCCCATTAAGGTCATTGATATCCGAAAAGCGCACTATACGCACCGAAGCGACAAATAGACAGACTCTAGCGATTGATGCCCAGACATTACCGCAGTCCCAACCGGCGATTCCACGCCTGCTTTCAGCTTCAGGTTGTTTCGGGGTAATGTAGTATTCAGTCAGTATTGAATTGGAGAAACGTGTTGTGATGAACCGTTGCGTCTGGTTGTCGGTTCATTCGGTAGGTATGTCAGTATGCAGAGAGTATCCCTGCACTCCTCCAACTTGGGCCTGTTATGTCAACCGCAGGTACCTCTCTCTTGACTAGCCTGGTCAAGTACGCTACTCTCATATTACCTAACGCGTAGGCACTTGGACTTTGTACCTGTACGCCTGTACACATGACCTCGACGGAAACTTAACCGATAGCTGATTGGTTCGCAAAGCCTATTAAAATTTAGGTAAAGGTTACCTTGAGGAGACTCTGCGTATTCGTACTTGAACGGAGACTTCTCGACGTGTCGTGTCGGCTTGCTTCTTCTGTTTGCGACCTGCATATCACTGACTGCGCCAGGAGCTCCAACCCTCCTGCCTCAGTATACTGTCTGATGTTATCTGCCTCGATTACCTCACATTACTACTACTACAACCAGGGCTCCCGATTTACTCAATGCTAAGGTAATAAGTGGAAGTATGTAGCCCGACCGGTCTTAGTATGCACTAGATCATTGGTAGGTGCGGGTGCTTAGATCCTTCGAACGACTAATAAGCCGGGGTGCTTTTTTTTAATAATAGTGTTTTTTTCAAACAATACCTCTGTACAAATAGCTTCGTCGCCTTTATCATCTGCCACGATCCTCTCACACCCCCTTTCTTTGCCCTCTCCTTCTCTGCCTCTTTCCTCCCCGTGCTCCATCTTTTCTTTATCTCGCCTTGTCTAGTCACCTTATCAACCTACACGCCACTCCATATCCCTTGGAAGAATACCAGTCTCGTCTCGTTGCGACGTCACTGCCCCTTAAATCAGATATCATATCCTATCCTATACGACTCGTCGCTGTCGCTAGGCGACTTCCAATCTGCCACCAACCAAGGGAGACCCGTCGGCGCCAGTGTCGAGACCTCTGAGTGTTGTGTTCATTTCAAGTCTGTACTTGAAGGCTATTGTTTCGAAAGGAAGCTATTGGGGATAGGGCCCCTTTTATAGGCACGTCTCTGCCGCAACTCATGACTCTCGTTCCAGCTACTCCCGAAAGCTCGTCTTCGGAAATGACAAGTCTCACAAATGGCTTCCACGGGATGGAGGTGAACGAGAGCCGGCGTACGAATGGGAATACCAGCAGCAATGGCAGCAGGTCATCGAGTGCCAGTGATGGGGCGAGGTATGGGCGTAGAAAGTCGACCCCGATGATGNCCCCCTTTTATGGTCTCGGCGCCTGGCAAAGTTATTGTGTTTGGTGAGCACGCGGTGGTGCATGGCAAGGTATGTCGCTCGTGGCTCCAAAGAACGTCGGACGGCGCGCGCTCGCTATTCCAACCCTAGATCCTCATGGGCCGAAGGAAAACTGACAGTGCTCTATTACATAGGCTGCGATCGCTGCCTCGATTTCTCTGCGCTCCTATCTTCACGTCACGACACTTTCTAAATCACGACGTACTATTACCCTTAGATTCCCCGACATCGACTTAATACATTCATGGCACATTGACGACCTACCTTGGGAATTGTTTTCCCACCCATCCAAAAAGAAGTACTATTATGACCTAGTTACGAATCTCGACCCCGAATTGATGGACTCGATACAGCCCCATCTCACCGATGTTTCAAGCGACAAGTCTCCTACCGAGCGCAAGATTCATCAGAATTCTGCTGCGTGCTTTTTATATCTCTTCCTCTCCTTGGGCTCACAGAGGTTTCATGGTTGCGTATACACGCTACGATCTACAATACCCATTGGTGCTGGCTTGGGAAGCAGCGCATCAATTGCCGTTTGCTTGTCAGCTGCCCTTTTGCTACAAATCCGTACACTATCAGGGCCACACCCCGATCAACCCCCGGATGAAGCGCGTTTACAGATAGAAAGGATCAATCGTTGGGCTTTTGTAGCAGAGATGGCTATACACGGAAACCCTTCCGGTGTCGACAACACTGTGTCTACACAAGGTAAAGCCGTTGTCTTCCAGCGGACCGACTACGACAAGCCCCCTGTCGTGACGCCATTGTGGGATTTCCCAGAGCTCCCGCTACTCTTAGTAGACACCCGTACACCAAAATCAACAGCCGCTGAGGTGGCTAAGGTGGCTAGGCTAAAGAATACACATCAGAAGCTCGTCGGCAGTATTCTCGATGCAGTTGATAAGGTGACCAGAACTGCAGAGGGTCTTATTGATGAGGAAGACTTTAATGCCGGAGAGGACGAGAGTCTCAGGCGCATGGGTGAATTAATATCTATCAATCATGGCCTTCTAGCTTCGTTGGGCGTCTCACATCCTCGGCTCGAGCGCGTACGAGAGCTCATCGACTTCCAGGGGCTAGGGTGGACGAAACTGACCGGTGCCGGCGGCGGCGGGTGCTCAATCACGCTGATGAAACCCGGAGTGTCAAAGGATAAACTAGAGGCACTACAAGGGCAGCTTGACACAGAAGGCTACGCACAATTTAAGACAACACTGGGTGGAGACGGGATCGGTGTTCTATGGCCTGCCGTGCTGAAGAATGGATCAGACGAAGACGAAGACGGCGGTATGGAGATTGATCTAGACAAGTTCCTCAATGCCCCCGGGACGGAGGGTGTGGAGAAGCTGGTCGGTGTCCACGGGGGAACCGGTGAAAGAGAAGGATGGAAGTTCTGGAGGGTAGAAAGCCGATAACTAACGAGAGCAAGCTTAACAATATGGTTTCTATTTTGCTCGTTGGTTGTGCCTTTTTTTTTTGCTTTGCAGTCGGGCTGCCAATTGGCTGTATAGCTTCTACGAGCAAATTCGGAGATCAATTCGCCAGGCATCCTGGTTAGAAGCAACGGTTCGATTGTACTGTATCATATTTTTGAGGACATATCAGGGATGTTCGGCATGCATCATATTCGGAGTACAGTTAGATTATACATTGGCGGGTAGGCACGAGTTCGAATCTTGACGATAGCAGAGATACCAACAGTCCAATCCTACCTACTAATAAGAGTTATAATTACGAGCCTTTTACCTTTCTATTTATTAAGCGACTGACTTTGATTTGCTACTGTAGTGGAAGTGAGTAGCTACAAGTCTGGATGGGATGGGTAGGCGGAATTGAGAATGGAGGGGAGTTTCGCCCTAGCTTGGTTTAGATAGGGGAGAGGGTATAGCGGCGGGGGTTTCTAAGTCGCTTTTAGTTCGCCGACATACATCACTTACTTACCTTACACACATCATGCTCACACACACACACCTGCCTCTACCAACCTACATGTACCTACCTCCTACTAGATAGAAGGTACCTACACTTACCTACCTACATATCTCACCCTCTTTACCTTGCAGACGCACTGGCCGTCGGGGACAACTTTGGGAACGCCTTCGGGGGTGCTAGAGAAGGAAGTAGGGTAAGTTCCAACCCCACCTAGAAGGCACTCTTTCCGACCATCCGTCCGTCTTGCATCCGCTCAAGCCCACTTCACCACATCATCCGCCTACCGATAACATCCACATCCCTTTGTCTGTTTTTTCGGCCACCCGCAGCAATGCCCGCCAAAAACAAGGCGGGGATTTCCAAAGCGAAAGAAGCTGAAGGTGAGTCAGACAAATCTCGATCATGTTGCTGCCAACGTGTTCCCGCCCCATTATCGCCGAGCTCCAGGAATTAGACGCTCCAAACAACCCCCCGCCTCTCCTCTTCCCCCGCGCGGCTATTTCTACCCTTGTCTCGATCACCCGCGCCTACATTCCAGAGCAGGCTTTCTAGACGAAGACGAAGACGAACACGGCACATTCTCCGTCCAACCGACTATAACCGACTAATATGTGTCTCCTGCAGCGAAGCAACAAGAAGCGGCATCACAGCCTCAAACCGTCCGTGAGCTGGAGTGGCAACGGTACTGGTCCACAAACCCACTCCACAAGATAGTGGAAGAACAGGGCTTTGCTAAGCTGAGCCCAGCCGATAAACGAACCTATCTAAACCTAGAGCTAGTCAGAAACCCCGGCCAGGTTGATAAGCTCTCTAAGAAGGGCCAGCGTGAGCTCTGGAAGCAACTGAGCGACGCGAACATCCCGCTACGCGGCACCCCAAGACCAAGAGACGATCAGTGGGGCTACGACAAAAACGGCCGGAACATCGGCGACTATACGCTGGAGGAATACGGCGTGTACGAACAAAAGAAATCGAGGATAAGCGAGTTACACCTTGAGAGTACCTTCTTCAAGGTTAACAGGGAGAGGTCAGATTTAAAGACGAAGAACGAGGCTACTGGGGAGATATATACCCTGACCAAGGACGACATCGAGGCTGAAAAAGCCCGGCGTCAGGAAATGGCCGGTCTTCGCAACGAACTGTATGGCGTAAAGCCTAATTCTTACGCACAGGACCCCGACTGGGACGATGTTGTGCCTATACCACAGGAAGAACCCGAGGGCGCATTATCGGCCATTGCTTATGCGGATGACTATGCGGAGGGTATGCATCACTCCAAATCATGTGCCCTATTCCTCGGTTTTTGTGTTTGAAAACCGGGTACTAATTCTGTTTTGCAGCGATGTCCTACCTCCGTGCCGTTATGGCAGTCAAGGAACATACACCACGCTGTCTACAATTGACTGAAGCTATTATCGACATGAACCCATCGCATTACACAGTGTGGCTCTATCGTTTTGATATCGTTAAGGCGTTGAATATTTCCATCCGGACGGAATTGGAGTGGTTAAATGAGGTATCGTTTGAACATTTAAAAAACTACCAGATATGGCATCATCGACAGCAATTGGTAGATCTCTACTACCCAGAGATCCAAGCCGACGAGAAGGCCATCTCGGCGTTTGCTCTTGACGAGCACAACTTCCTGATGCAAATGCTATCGAAGGACACTAAGAACTATCATGTATGGTGCTACCGGCAGTACCTAGTGCGCAAGTTAAGTCAGTGGGAGTCAGCTTACGAGGCGAATTGCATTGATATAATGCTCGACCAAGATGTGCGCAACAATTCGGCATGGTCGCACCGGTTCTTTATTATATTCAGCAAGCCAGCACAGACCACGCCAGATTCTCTTGCCACCGAGAGTGTCATTCCCATCTCCAAATCTATCATTGAACGGGAGACTCGGTACGCTCAGGAAAAGATCCTTCTCGCACCCCAAAACCAGAGCCCCTGGAACTATCTCCGCGGTGTGCTTACCAAAGGAGAGCAACCACTGGTGACCGTGCTTGATTTCGTGAATATTTTCGTTAGAAATCTGGGAGAGGGCGAGGAGAACGAGGAGGTTCGTAGCTCACATGCTCTGGACTTGCTGGCTGACATCTACAAGGAGACCGGCGAGAAGGAGATGGCTGATTTGTGTCTACGCCGACTTGGTGAGAAGTGGGATCGCATAAGAGAAGGTTACTGGGCGTATAGACGACGGATGCTTGAAGAATAGCAGATTAGAGGCTCTACTGTCCCCATGGATATGGGAGAGAACAAAGCGGATGACCGTATGGCACATATTCCTCATCCCCCAAAACAACATATATAGATACCGAGATCCGTATACAATGGAATATATAGGGGTAAATAGTTTTCTCCTCAAACGGTAGGTTCAAGGGACGCCAAAGGCGACTGTTACTCTTGGATATTGCTTGGGTGCAGAGAGAACATGGATAGGGAGATGTGGAATGGGATACCTATCACCACAGATAGTGTTACCTTTGAAGGTGCCGGGATACGATACGTATGCAATACCCTACTTAATGCGTAAGAAGACTATCTTCACTTTCATCAATAGCCACTACCTATACGGATAGTGGGTGCCTATTTAGTCCTCCTTATAATCCACTAAGTTCGTCCTAAACCATCCTGTACCATTAGGTGATAGGTACCAATCTCTTCTGCTGATACCTATCCATCCTCTCCACCCCCTTCCTCGTGTGAAATCAGACCCCCTCCCAGACACTCTACTCGCTCGCACGCTCGTTCGCTATCATTTCGCGCCTTGTATCCCGTCTTCTCCCTCCTTCCGCTTCTCTATACATAACGACCAATTCATACTCCAAACTTCTCGCGATACTTGGCTAGCATATCTATAGAGATGTTTGATCCGCCACACACAACCAGCACAATGTTCATCTTGGCCCACTGCCTGTCGTCCGCCTCTGGGGCTAGCGCGGCACGCAGGACAGCCCTGCTATTATAGGCGCTCGCCAGCGTCGCGCCGCAGGCGACCTCGACGAGCAGSCGGGCGTCGTCGACGAAGCGCGCGCAGGCGGCCACGGCGTCGGCGTCGGACACGACTGCGCTGACGAGGCGGGTGGTGNTTGTTCGAGGCTATGGAGGAGGAGGTGAATAGGGAGGCCGCGTT
>JAPUUL010000404.1:0-19134 GCA_029590625.1 Lasiodiplodia mahajangana
ACGGCGCGTTTACTCTTGTGGTCCTTGGGTTTGGCCTTCTTTGGCATTGCCTTCGCCGCTTGGCTGCGGGAGCCCTTGATTGAGAAGAGAGAATCGCCGTGGCCGGGCGCGAAGGCAACTGCTCGCATGTTACGCGCTCTGCATGAAGAGAAAAGAGAACAACACCAGGAACAGACCTCTCATGGCGCCCTGAGTGGGTCTCCGACAAACTTTAAGACTATATTTGGCTATGGTGCTGGCTCTTTTGGCGTGGTATTTCACTCATTCTCACTAGATAGGACTCTTAAATGAATGAAATGTTGATTGATGATAGGCGGTCTTGACCTTTTTCTTCCCAATTCTCCGTACAATCCCTATATTCGGAATCTCTGCGGCGGGGGATTGGTCGTGGAGCTTTAACTTGTCCCCTGGGTTCATCGGTCAAGGCATCATCACCGGTCTAGCCATTCCGCTTCACATGTTGGCTGGTGCCGTCGTGGGATGGGCAATCCTGTCCCCTCTTGCGATGCGGAAAGGTTGGGCCCATGGTCTTGTCGATGATTGGGAGACCGGCAGCAGAGCGTGGATCATCTGGGTGAGCCTGTCTTGCTTGATGGCTGACGCTGCCGTTTTCTTGGCATGGTTCATCATTGAGCCGATGAAGAGAGCCCTGGCACAGCGAATCTCCTTAAATGCACCTCCACATTTCATGAATGGAAATGGTGATAACGAACCACTTCTAAGTCAAGGCAACCAAAATGCCTGTACCCCACGAAAGAGCTGGTTGGCTAGTTCCACTGCAGTAATTTGTGCAACTATTGCCATGTCAGTCCGCCCGTGTATCATTAGCGTTCAGGTTGTCTTCCACTCCGTAATCCCGTGGCATTTCGTTCTACTCGCCGTTCTCCTAGCCCTGCCAATGGCTGTCGTGGGCATAAGGGCTCTCGCAGAGTGTGAGTTCAACCCAGAGAGCCCTCTGCGTAAGTGATTACAACCATTCTGCGGAGTTCTACTACTCACCGCTTCAAAACAGTTTCTCAGCTCGTCTTTGCGGCTTTGCTTAGTAAATCTAATCCTCACGCACTCCTCAGCAACCTGGTGTCTGCAGGTCTTGCTTCTGCCTGCGCCAGCCAGGCTGGCGATATCGCTTATGATTTCAAGATTGGCAGTTTGGTCAGTGCCAATCCGAGGGCCCAGATTTACGGACATGTTGCCGGCTCTGTGTTTGGCTCTTTTGTCGCGACGGCTATGTACCGCCTATACACGTCGCGTGGCGTCGTGCCGGGTCCCGTCTTCCAGATCCCTGCCTCGCATCTCACAGTGAGTACCGCTAAGCTGTTGTTGGGGATGGGTCTACCTCATGGAGTGACGCCATTTGTGGCAGCATTTGGGGTCTTCTTTGTCGCTGTGGCGGTCATTAAATTGCGGTGGCCGGGGATGAGGTGGCACGCATGTACCCAGTGGGACGGCTTTCGCTATCGGTGAGTTAGTCTAATGTATTCATATCCCAGAAAGCGATTGCTAAAGCTACTAGGTATGGCGAACACGCCATCTTTCTCGTTACCAAGAGTTGTCGGCGGTGTCATCTCTTGGCTGTATCTGCGGCATGTTGGAAGTGATCAGGATGGGTCACTTGGCATTGGCGCTGGGCTTATTCTAGGTGAAACCCTTGGGAGTGTTGTTGTTCTGGCGATGTCGGCATCTTTTGGCTTTATCTAATCTAACAGTCTACAGTAGGTTAGAGAGTGAGCATGGTTAGCTGCTTAGGCAATTAAGCTTGTCCACTTAATTACCCTACCTAGTCTAGCTTCTACTCACATCTTAAAACTTGATACAGACTATCCCGTAAATCACACGCTTTAGTCAACTTAGGGCAGTGGTCATGCTGAAGTACAGGGCTATCGTCCAATTCCATTAACTACTTACTAAGTAGGTACCGAGCCCGTGTCATAGAGTTCCTCCTCTTATTTGGGCTTCCGAGATCTACTTGGGCATCTATAATGCTACAACGTACTCCACTATTAACAGCGTCGACAGCAAAGCAAAGTGGATTATGGATCGCTACCGCTTCGGCACTTCAGCTATCTGATATCTACCCGCAAGAGCTAAAGCAGGGGTCGGGGTCTGGGGACGATGATCTGATCAATAGCCGAAACCGTTTGAACCAGGAAAAAAAACACAAACTGCTGCGTTCGTATTTCAAACCCAACCCATACCATCGTTCTCTTCCTCCTCACCAACTTGTAACAAGGCACCTGGCACTCGCTACAATGCAAGGTACCTGCAACACCTGCAAGAAGGCTTCGGCCGACCTTAAGAGATGTGCCAAGTGCTCGACGACGCTCTACTGCTCTCGAGACTGCCAGAGAGTCGACTGGAAGGTGCACAAGAAGATCTGCGGCAAACAAGCGGGTGAGAGATCGGGAATTAGGGACAGCCCCTCGGCTGCTACCTTGCTTTCTCCTCCCAAAGGCCTGGAGCAGCCCATCACCAAACCCTTCACACGTCTTGAGGACAAAACCTATTTGCATAATCGGCCAGAGCAAGATGTCTACCGGTAAGCCCAAACGCCCACCTCCCTCAGTAGGTTCCGAATGCTGAAGCCCCGCTAGTGAGTATTATTAGCAGAGCCCACCATGATCCTAGACTAGGCAAATCAATGGCCGGCGACTTGGCACTAAACCTAAATGTGTTGACACATGGCAGGTGTATTGATCGACGCTTACCGCATGCGACTTGAGGACGAGTACAAATTTGAAGGAAATGCTTCTCTAGATAGCATTTACGGCGGTGAACAATCATCCAGCATCATCGGCTTCCGCAAATTCTTGGGGCTAGCCAAAAGCCGCGCTGGACTTCTGCCCCCTTGGTGGAATGCAGAGAAGAAGAAGGCGTGTGAGAATCTCGGCATGAGCAAGGAGCACTGGCAGGACCTTCACTGCGCCGTCGAGAAGAGCGACATCATCGAGCATTACGGAGACCCACGGTTCCCAATGCAGCTGCGGATGCTGGCTGAGATGATCATTGGCCGTGGGTTCGCTGGCAACGACGGATCCTCCATGAGACAGGTTATGATGATGATGGAGGGCAGTGCGGATGATGGGAACACCCCTCCCGGTTCTTTGACGACAGTAGTCGATATGTCATCTGGGAACATGTCGACTGTTCGTAGATGAGCACTGTTGTATCGGGTGCTCTTGGACGGGATACATATGTTTGTCGTGCCTCAATGATAGATATGGGGAGAAACGGGGAGAAGAAGCAAGCCGAAGGCACTGAAGGATGCGAAAAAAATACCTTATCAGCCTGAACGGAACGAATTACACCCTACATATCATGAGAACAGAATGTGCAAAGTATTAAACTTGGCCCTTTGGAAGTACATACGCTTGTTATGTTACTTCCCGCGTTCAGGAACAAGAATTTGGCATTGAATACCACCGCACTAACGCCGTACCCTAAGATGATATGAATCTTGTTGTCTCCTACAATATTAGTGTAACGGTATAGTGCGGTAGTTTTGTCCTGCCACACATATCAACTACCCCTAGCTCTTACAAGGATGGAGGCGTTGAGGAAACAACTGACTTGCACTTTCACCTACGATGTGAAGATAGCGTGTAGGTTTAAATTGCCATTGAGGCTCAAAATACAAAAGAGCGTATTAGGTCTCCATTTAGCACAGCCATCCGCTAGGAGCGAACGAATTCATGATGTAGCAATATTTGTGTAGCAAGCCCTATGCTACCCGTTGGCCAACATCAGTGGTTTTAGTATTGTTTCACCCTTCACGCATTCCAAAGCCTTAAATCATTTTCATAATATAGAAAACCATGATCATCCGTACCATACGTGGCACGCACTGCCTCTAGCTCCGTAATCGAGGCTTGGATTAGAGCTTGCCATGGAAGCACATACACCACCTGGAACTTGGTCTCGTCGGGGACGTCTAATTGAAGAGGTCGAACATGTTCCAGTGGCCTTCTCATTCTGTATATAAGGCGGCGAAAATAGGTACTGAGGTTTTTCGGTCCCAGTAGCACCGGTTGTATCTTTTTACTTGGCTTGAGCCCCCAAAGGTTCATCATCGTCATTAAATCCGTGTAAAAGGGCCCTGTTCTCGCTGAGCCTTCACTTGTGTTCCCCTGGACCTTGTAGCCGACAAAGTAAAGGGAAGGGTCAGCGCCATAAGAAAGCAGAAGCTCAATCAAACTGAGAAAATTGGCCTTGCGTGTCTTGCAGAGAGCCCAATTCAAGGAAATATTTAAGAGAAGGAGAATCCAAGGAGTCGTGGGCCATGGCACCGTTGGCCCTGGCGCGTTTCGAAACCCATGTTCCGCTCCAACGACTATATAACGAGGCAGGGTGCTTAGTTCCGTATTGGGCGATGCGCCTCTTTCGAGAAGTAGCTTTATGATATACATACTGCGTTCATCCATAACGGGAATTGCACGGAACCCTGCCGCTGCAAGACAATTAATGCGCGAGTCGTTAAGGATTGATGATGACTGTTGGATAAATTCTGAAGCAAGTCGACTAGAAGAACGCAATGATAGCGCAATGTGGATAACCGCAGAGTCGACATCCGCCGTAGTCTCGAGGTCGACACGTTCATATACCCTTTCGTTGTTGCGTACATGTGTATATTTGGGCCACGATCTCCGCCAGTCACCCTCTATATTTAGAATTATACGACTAAAGGCACGGACTTCGTCGAACAATGAACAATCTTCTGTGGAAAGTTTAAAGAGTCCCTCCATGATGAGGCTCAAACGTGGTTTGGCCCGTCCCGTATTTGGTACGAATTTGAACCTAGCAAGCATGGCATGCGCTAGGGCTCGCCTTGGATTGAAATCTCTCGCTATTTTCCGGATTTCCGATTTTATCTCTGTCTCCTTCAAAAAATCGGACAGAGTTCGATGGAAGAAGTTGACCGTGTGGCAATCCGGGAAGTCGGACCCTGTTTCAACGATATCAAGGAGTCCTTGGCACCTGCCAACGAGCCGGCGACACATCTGATTGCATTTATCTTTACAGTCGGCCTCGCTTAGATAAGGTCCAACTGATCCATCAAGTAGTCGCGCCTCAAGGCCGGGGTTGTCGGCTATGTCATCTAGAACAGCTTGCTCGTAGACAGTATTACCAAGAGTAGCAAACAGATCTAATTTAGTCCTACGGAATTTTAAGAGCATGAACGTGCGTGCCAGCTTAATCCTATCCAGATTGTCGACGCGGCTTAGCATTTGATTGAATAGCGATCTGAGATCGTTTGGGATTTCATCGAGTCTCTGTTGTAGTTGAACTAGAGACCAACTGTTGCCCATGGCAACTAGAAGCTCGCTAACCACAAGCTGTACCCAAAGGAAAACACCATTGGCGCGGCCGACAATTGAGGCGGATAGAGAAGCGCAATTAGGATATTGTTTACACGCGTCGGTATATCGCGAATCCTTCTCGAACGTATCTCGTACGAAGTGTAACATGTCGGGCTTTGTAAGATCGTGTAGGCTGAATGACGTTATACCCGGAATCGTATTAAACGCTTTGGAGAACTCGTTTTTTGGTCTGCTTGAGACGCATATCTTGATGTCATCTGAGGCGCACCATTTAACTAACCGCTGGGAAAGTTTCCAGTAATCACCCTCAAACTCATCCAGTCCGTCAATAAATAAACACAGTCGATGTTTACTTAGCGCATTAGGGTGTTGGATAAGGTTGTCAAAGGCCGTTTCAAGTTCCGTTAAGCTCGGCTCATGGTAAATTCTGATGGCATTTTGATCTCGCCAAGTAGTAGGGAAGACGTCCTGGATAAGGCTAGGGTGGGCGTCTAAGATTTTCCATAGGATTCCACGATATAGCCCCTCAGTACATCTCTGAAGCGCCACGCCAGAACAGTTTTTTCGTAGGCATTGTGAATAGCACCCTCTCGGGATAGAAGGTCGGGGTAAAAGAGCCAATCTTGGATGGTAATTGTTTCTGAAGCCTGTTCAATGGCTGTAAGAGCATTTCGGACGGTTGCGAGGATGTTTAACTGAGGTTCGAGAGGCTCGCGCTCTAGACGTTCCGGGGTGGTTCGCTCAAAACGAGAAGTGTTTGGTTCCGTATCTTGGATGGGCTTTGCGTCGGCTCTGCCCTTGCCTGGCTGAACGTTGTTCAGCTCAGAATTAATTGCTCTAATAACGTCTTCTTTATTCTTGTCTATCAGTGTTCGGAGGCTCCGAGCGTGGGTACTCTGTTGCTCGATTGAGGACGCGATAAGGGCGTGGGTGGCAGACTGCTTGTGGCTTTATATAGGCTTGGCGTTAGCTGGGGCCGGGAAGCAAGAACATAGGATAAAACTCACTCTAACATAACAACAATGTGAGTAAGGATCTGACTCCTGTATCGATCCAACTTCTGCTGTATAGAATTGAGCTTGCCACCATCGGTGAGTGTGCGCCAAGCTACCCCAAACGCGCCGGTTTTTGATGAGTCGCCTTTGCCCTTGATGTGGTTAACTTGGTCTAGCAGTTCTCCACAGACCCTCCTACAGTTGCTGGCGAGGGCCGCAAGATCTCGGTCGTGTTCAGAATAAATAGGCGCGGTGGTTTCTATCCTCTGGAGCATCGAGGCAAGCGAGTTGCGGATTGCAATCACATCGTTGATGTCGTTGGGTAGTGCAGCGGCCGAGTTCCTTAACTCAATTGCCGTTTTCACGAGCTTACTTGAAACCTCCACCAGCTGAATAACATTGCCGACAAAGCTTAGCGTAGCAAAAGCCTCCATGGCGAATAGCGGTAGGGCTGTATCTATCTAATCGATTCAAGAGATTAGAAAGCAAATTGGTGCGTTGATGTCAATGCAGAGTACTCGAGAATATTCGGCTCCGTCGAAATCGGTTGCCTCACTACAGACTGGGGAGGGGAATCAGGCAGCCGGGGGAGGCACACAGCAGACCTGCTAGACGGGGTATGCGCCTTGCTAGAATCTGCCTATCCAATATCACCCACCAATGCATGCTGCGCCATGTTGAGATTCTGGCGTTGGGATTCGCCAACGCATGCGGACCTCTGCGCGCGCGCATGTGTGGCTGATAGGATTCAACCACTCCTAATCTTCAACGTAACGCTGCAACGCAAGTAGCCGATGCAAGCTGGGCCATCTGTTGCGAGTACGCTTAACCACGACTCGCCATATTTGGGGGCTTAGAACAATACTCGTATTATTCTTGGGGATGAAAAGTCCTCGAGGCCTATGGCCTACCCTCTCACCCTCTCACATTTCGGCCACCTTTCCACCCCCACTTATCTTCATATTTGGAACCCTCGAGACGCCGTATATATGTCTTTATTACTTAGCGAGAGCGCTTGACATTAGAGTTGCTATAATGCAGCCACTGCCACACGGTTCCCATGGCACACCCACGAATAGCCGTGGTCGAGTGTCACAGCATCCTTCTTGCTGGATTGAAAACGTATACCTGGCTCTAATTAATGAGGGATTTCATTACCCTACATTTCTTCTGGTGGTCTAGAAGAAATAAGTCTTTATTAGTAATGTATTCATTCGATAATCCCATGAATCGTTTCGTGTTCCTAGGCGACGTGGGGGGGGACATCAAAGTCTGCAAAGAAGTTCATGCAGGACGTCAGAGCTCCAATCAAAGGTGCCGCTGAACGTGCGAAAGGCTTGTTGTATTATTAAAGGGGTGAGATTATTCCAATCTATATGAAATTTTTCTAATCTGACAGTCTACGCTACGGGTCCCGATATCTGGGTCGGTGACCGGGGACTCCGCTTATACTCAAAGTCTCCGGCATTGTCTGGGGCTAAACCCCGGATAGGCCCGGGCCGGACCGTGCGAGTCTTGGCCTAATGAGTATAAGGTTAACCAAGCAGACTCATCGCGGCTCACTGCTTATACAATTTATTATTGAAAGACTAGTCATTAGTGGTATCACCAGGAACTAGAGCTTCTACAGACTTCAACGCGACGCAACTAATCGGGGCTATGATAGAGTAACAAAGTCACCGTATTCAGATTTAGAATAGACCTGAATCAAATCGGAGTATCGATAATGTCTTGTACATTTCACGTCGCTAGTCGAGGCCGTGGAATTTATTCCATTTACATGCATGCCAATAGTCTCCAAGCGGATAATAATTTCCGCCTCTACTAAATAGGTAGAGCGTGATTCTCTTTTACCGACCTTACTATCCAAGACAAACTCCACTTGCATCGCAACCAATGAACATGGTTCTAGAAACACTCGACCCCACAGATTGCAAGCATGGCAAGAGGCGGTAGACAGCCGCTCATCCGAGTCGAGTTTCTTCACGAAGACATCTTTCAAGCTCAAATTCGGTGTTGGGTATTTGAAGCTCTCCGCCGATGAAGCTTCTAGTTCTAGCTGCGGCCATGGCCCGGATGACGTGGCGCCTTTGTGTGGCGTACTTCTTCCTAGCTCTAGCCGTGAACGCCAACGACCGCCTTAGCTTCAAAAGCAAGTGTCTCGGATTCAAGCCTCAAGCGCATACCTCGAAGGACGCGGTTCTGAATCGACTTGAGTTTGTGCCATCCGGAACGAATCTCACTTTCCGGGATAATGATGCGTCGTGCAACCGACCAAGTCAGATTGTTACCGGTGACCTCTGCCGAGTCGCATTGTTTGTTCCGACATCGAAGCGATCGGGGTTCCATTATGAACTGTGGCTTCCCGAGGCCTGGAATGGCCGGACGCTGGCAACGGGGAATGGCGGGTTAGATGGGTGTTAGTCGGCTTGGCTTTAAGATTGGGCGTACGTGTCTGACATGAGATAGGCATCAAATACGAAGACATAGCATATGGTGCTGCCAACGGATTTTCAAGGTACGGCGCGGTTTTCACATGATAAAACACTGTATAACTGTCAGGGAAACTAATTAAGCTATAGTAAGTACCAATTTTGGCCTCTTAGAAGACGACGGGGCTTGGCTTATTCTCTAATAACTCATTAACACTTGCCAGCTTTTGGAACGAATAATGGCCATAACGGAACGAGCGGTGCGGCTTTCTATCAAAATGAAGACGCTGTGATCGATTTTAGTTGGAGAGCGTGAGTTTGCTTGCTGTTCTCATCGTTCACGGTAGGCTGACTAGTCTTCTAGGCTTCATGCATCTGTCGAAGTTGGAAGGGAACTCACTCCGCTTTTCTACAATAAGAAGTTAGGAAAGTCTTACTATATAGGATGTTCCTTGGGCGGTCGCCAAGGCATCGGCAATGCAGAGAGATTTCCCACGGATTTTGATGGCATCATAGCGGGGTCGCCAGCCGTTGATTTCAATAGTCTATACTCTTGGCGAGCCTTCTTCTTCCCCATCACCGGGGACACGAGTTCGCCGGATTTCATATCCGCAGATACTTGGAAAACCACGATCCATAATGAAGTCCTCAGGCAGTGCGACTACATCGATGGGGTTAACGACGGCATCATCGAGGACCCGAGATTGTGCCACATTGACACCCAGCAGCTTCTATGTGGATATAACAACAGCACATCGACAGATTGCCTCAGTTCCGCGCAGGTGGAGAAGGTAGCCGCAATTTTCAACGACTACCTCTGGCCGAACGGCACGCTTTTGTATCCACGGGTGAATCCTGGCGGCGAGCTACTAGCTGCAGACGGGCTTTACTCAGGAAAGGCCTACGGCCCATCGGCCGATTGGTTCAAGTACGTGATACTAGGGGATCCCTCATGGGACCCGACTACGTATACAGTAGATGATGCCCTGCTCGCCGTTCAGAAGAACCCGGCAGACATAGACACCTGGCCTTCTTCGCTTGCTGCGTTCCAAGACCAAGGAGGCAAGATCATTACTTATCACGGACAGCAGGATCAGCAGATAACGAGTCTCAATTCAATCCGCTTCTGGGAGAGACTGGCAGCTGAAGTGGACTACGACCTAGATAAGATGGACTCGTACTACCGCCTGTTCCGGATCCCGGGGATGAATCACTGCAGTNGGCGGCCCCGGTGCTTGGACTGTCGGGCAAGGTGGAAGTGCTTCATCATATGGAATCCCCTTTGATAAGGATCATAACGTCCTTGCCGCCATCGTTGATTGGGTTGAGAAAGCAGTGGCTCCGGATGAGATTGTAGGGTCTAAGTTTGTAGGGGATAGTGTTGCTGGAGGAATCATGTACCAACATCGTCACTGCAGGTATCCCTACCGCAGCACGTATTCGGGTGACGGCGATCCTCTGGATATGGACAGTTGGCACTGTGTTAACTTCGGCGGTTATTAGATGAGGGTTAGTAAATAGCTAACTGGTCGGGATCACCCAAGGCTTCCAGCTTTAACTAAAAGGTTTGCTACCATATTGTTACCTGTTCGCTTACTTGCTCACTTGTTAAACCAGCGAGTGTCAAATTCCCCCACTCGTGAGTCGATCACGATGTATTTGACAGGGTAATATTTATAAACCATAGAGGAGGTTGTTGACTCTGGGGATAGCGAGCTGTCACAACTAAAACCTATATTAAATAAGCTTCCCATAGATACTTACATATCTATGGCTAGCCTGAACGAATAGAGTATTGATTTTAAAACGTGCCTCGAGGGCACAAAACCGTATTTAAACTTGCATGCATGTGCAGATTCTGCATCGGTTTTATTACTGCGGAAATGAATCGCTCTATCAATAATGAAAGCATCGTGATAGTAATGTAACAAATCGCTAGTCTCTTTCTGCGGGGGCCACACTCTCTGTTCTAGGCACCACTTCGCCTCTGCCGAGATTACGATGGTTGTCGCGATATAAGTAAGTTTGACGCTATCCCTATCGCTTGAAAACGACATATTTCGTTTAAGGTCAAGGTAAGACGATGAACGTGGTACCTACACCTCGCCCTAACTAATTAAGTGATTCCTTATTAGAAGCACTGGGTACCTATGCACTGCTCCTGGTAACCAATCAATCCAAGTTTACACTACGCCCACCAATTATTGATGTTTACATCAGCCACGACTACCTCCTCGCATCGCGTATGTAAATCTGCACCTATCTTAGGGCCATCCAAGATTGAGTTCGCACAACTTTTCGAGACGCGATGGAGGACTGGTTCACAGTCTCTATCTAGTACCGCACAGCTATGGGTATAGCTAGTTGTACCTAGACTAGATATTAATGGTTTATGTCCTCCCTGACTGCTTTCTACCTTCTATCTTCAAGATCCTTGTCTCATAGAGTCACATCAACAACCTATGTTCGCTACCTCCCCTCCCCTCCACATTACATAACGATACCTTTCATAGTCTACATGACCAAGTGGTCATGCTTTAATTGAAGCATAGTCCTAAGCCCTGAAAGCCAGCCCTCAGCCCAAAGCATGCCTGCGTTACAGTGGTATGATTGCACTAAAAATCAATTACGACGACCCATAGGCCAGTCCCTTCTTACTCTCAGGGGTAAATTTGGCCAGTACAAGTACGAAAAGTGGAGCTGCAAGGGATATTGGAGTGCACAAGAGGCATTGGATAAACCTCAGCATGCTCGTCTATATCTAACCAGTCTCGCCAATCGACTTCGCGACCTTGTAATGTAATGCACCGCGCCCACGATTCTAATTCTTTTTAAAAGCTTACATGTATGTACAAGGGATGAGAGAAAGAAAAAAAGAACATAAAAGAAAGAAAAAAAACATACAACACCAGGGATTCGCTGGTCGTCACCGACCCAACTACTAATCTGGCGGTATCTGGCTTAGCTATGGGGGAGCGGACGGGACCCCGCGTTTTCCAGATCCTATGGTCGTATGTGATAGAGTCTACTGTTAATTAGAATTATATCCAAAGGGAATAAATGCGGCTGAATAGTATAGTGACAGGACTGCCCGTTTCTTAGCCCCATGCAAGTGACATCATTTCCAGGGCGTAACGGTTACAATGCAAGTCAGAAATAAGAACTTCAACAGTTAGGGATTAATNAAAAAACTTTGCTCGCATTTCGCATATATGCTGACTGGAACGATGTACTTCCTCGGCTTCTCAGGCTTTTTCTTTAAGCTCATACTCCGCCGTATCCGAGGGACAGTGGCCGCCAAGGGACGCCCCCTTTCCGTGTCAAAGCTTGATACTGCTGCTTTTAACGGCCCTTGCCTACTAATGAGTCCCAATACGTCTTTGAAATTGACCGTATCGTTGGTATTTTTTTTGCTTCCTCAGTAATAAGAGCTCGGTCATGTCCTCTGGTAGCAAGTAAATCCAACAGTTCTTTCGGGCAGCGCCGGTTCCCTACCGCTTCCTTAAGTACTTCCTCAGTAATAGGAGATTGCTCGTCGGCTTGATCAATAAGTAAAGTTAACACCTCTTTAGGGTAACGCGGGTTCCTTGCTGCTGCTTTAAGTACTTCTTCTGTAATAATGATGCGGCCGTTTCCTCGATCGAAAAGTAAAGCTAATACTTCTCTTGCGTGATACCGGCTCTCTGCAGCTGCCTTGAGCACCTCCTCAGTAATAATGACTTGCTCGCCTCGTCGATCCAGAAGCAAACCTATCATTTCTCTTGCCCACAGGAAATTCTCTGCCGCTGCCTTCACCACCTCTTCAGTAATAGTAATCTCATTCCCCCATTCATCAAGTAGAAAGGCCATCAAGCGATGATCATACGTTTGTGCAATCGCGCTTATATTATCCATGCGCCAGCCAACTGGAGTCCAATACCTAATATCCGTGCTGAACCAATATTTTTTCCCGGCACAAATATCAGCCATTATCCCCAGTCTTCGAAGGTCCGAGGAGCCCTTCGCATCATGAAAATCATTCGGTGGTGGTTCTAATAATCTCGATATCCGAGGATCCTTCTTTCCTGGTATCTCTCCATATATCATGATCGCTTTTCGGAATGCTGTGCTTGCTAACCCGTCTTGTATCCCTACCAGTATGCGACCAATAGTATGTAATCTTGTCGCTCTGTCCAAAGAGTCTTCCAACAATTCGCCCAGTTCGTCCGGCATCCGACTCTGTAAAAAGGTTTTGTAGTCTGCGCCAACTTGCGGCTCGTTCCAGGGGCTTTCCAAGTCCCAGACAAGGAAAAGGTCATACTGAAAGCCAGGATTCGACTGCACGAGCTCCAGCAACTCACTCGATAGCACTTTAGTTCCTTTCCCCAATCGTACAGTAGGTGTAGTTGCGATTGCAATGACTGCGCAATAATCCTCATATGCCCGAATAATCGTAGGATGTGATGCGCCCTGGAGAATGCAAACCAAATCATCTGGCCGAATGAGCTTTGCGGTAGCTCGGAGAGTCCACTCGGACTCGAACAGCTGCGAGGTGAGGTACTTGAATACTGAAGTTTGCTCAACTTTTACTCTCTGTCTATTCTCCCAAGCATCAATACCCCGTAGGTCGGCTACCCTGCCAATAACATGGCCCCATGTCTTGATGACTGCGATAGCCTGCTCTTCGCCCCGGGTCTCGACTAATCCATTCGGGCCCACAATAAAGTTGACGAACTGTCGAAAGAGGTGTTTCCACGAAATTTCATAGTTAGGAGACAGACCGCCTACGCTATGACCATCATTACTCATACCAAGCAGGGCATAGACCTTATCCCGGGAATCGGTGGCTTCGCGATTGTGATACATATCAATCAGTTGACCCAGAGTGCTTATATCAAGGGAGAACTTGTCCGAATGTGGGGTTACGGTTTTAGATCGTAAGTTCGCATCCCTGATAAGATAGAGCGCTGAGCCAATTCGACACTGCATCTCAGAGTCTTCACAACTAAAGTTCAGCGCTTTTAAGCCAGAATAGAATGCGAACCCATCCATCTCTAGAGAGCGAGTCATGATTGAGATTTGCCGAGCCGCGGAAACCTCTTGAAGCACCTGCAGTAGTATTTATGAGTCATTCCTTAAATCCAGTTAGACCATGGATTATAGCCTTACCCAGATGCGCCGAAACCATGACCGGTTAAGTAATGTGACAATGACCTTGCGGGTCGCATCGTCTACCCAACCTGGGGACTGGCCCTCTACAGCGGCACATATCTCTTCGAGCGCTCGATCGCCATCGGTGATGGTCTCCTCGCGGGATGAACGACTTCTACCAATCGCCTCCTCAAGCCAAACGAGCACACAGGTTGCTTTCGCATAAATCACCGCCATCAGTTGAACCTGAAAACCTCGCTCTCTTTCGTCATCTTGGTTGATGCAGATAGCATCAGCCCATATGACACGGGGAAAAGTCCGGTTTCGGAGACGTGATAACGCCGCGTGAAGGTTTTCCGTGATCGCGAGGTACCCCGTTTCTAGGTAAACCAAACGAGTCTTTTCAGGCGAACCCCACACGTAGGATAAGGCCTCGTAAAGGTGAGGCTGTTTGCCCGAGTCTGGGTCTAGGAGAAAGTAGTCGACGAGATGGCATTGAATAGGGGCATATTCATCTCGATGTGGCATTATTTGAAGTAAACGGATAGAACCACTGGGCAAAGGCCGGTAACGGTACGCGGTAAGCTCGCGGGACGTTGGTGGCGTAGAGGATGCGCGCCCTTTAATTCTTCTCCCCTCTTCGCGTCGCTTAGAGTCACTTCGCCATGATCCCGCCATACTAGTGAAAGATATGATCCAGAAGATTTTACGTATACTTGTAGTTGAGATGATAGCAGCACGGGTCCATGCTTAGCTTGAGCGTTTACACTTGAGCATGGCATATGTATCCCCTCTTTCTAGATTTGGTTTTAGGCAGCAAGTAGCTAGTGGGGAGGAGGATCGCCAATAGATCAGGATAGGCCCTTGCAGCAGTACTTTAACCCACCAGCGCGATACTACCCTACCCCAACTACCAAACACGCGTCCGCATAGGCTGGCGAGTGAGGCAACCGCTAGCCGGTGGTTGATCAAGGCGACACACCCAAATCCGCCTAACAATGCCCGGAAACATTCTGGGGGCGTAAACCCCTGTGTTGGTTCCTAGAATAATGGACTCCAGGTCCTCAGGGGTTGGCTGCTCTGCGGCTAAGCTTAAGAAGATCGTAGGCAATACTAAAGACCTAACCTAGATAACACGGAAGTGTGACCTAGGAGAGTACAAGGGTAACAAATTTGGGCAAGCTTCTCAAAGTCCCCTCGCATCTAATTGCAGGTAATTCGCTTCTGTTCCTTCACACTTGTTGCTCCTAATTGTTCCTATCATCGCGCAATAGTGTTTTAGAGTATAGATCGCTCTAATGACTCTACCCCAAAAAGCTAAAGGTTTTTTTTTTTAAAAAAATAAAAAAAAAAAAAAGAAAGGAGGAAAAAGGAAGGTAAATGGAAGCAAACCTAACATTAAGAATAAAAAAAGGATTTTTTTAAATCGAAGTGTGGAAGAAACGCCGTTTTCAATAGGCTCATTATATATATAGAACGTTTTACCGGGGAATAGGTTTATGTTTGCTGTTAATTCCGTTTTGGAGGGCATTGCGCCTTTACCACTAGGCTGAATAAGCTGTACAACATTAGATAAACTATCCTCGGGCAAAAGCCCTTTACAGTTTCTCAAAACAATTTTTAACTTTGCTCGTCCCGTCTCAGCTCAGTCCAAAGCTTCATGTTCTATGCTCGTTCTGCTATCTCGAATAACATTCTCCCATCCGTAAATACTCCCTCTTAAAATCTTCAGTCCCCATGGTTTGGCAGAAATTTCTATAAAAATCCAAACGATGTTCGCCATCGCTAGATGGAGAGACTTCGGCCGTCCGGCGCAACTTTTGCGAGACTTGAAGTTCGCGTCCGGCACTCTCATCAACTTCCCCAACCGTGCTGCAGTCTCCAACCTTCCCAAAATCCCCACGCTACGCTACACGCTAATGCCAATGAATTTCTTAAGCTGGACCATTTCGTTATCACGCTCAGGTTCCTGACCTAGAGCCTGAAGAAGCTCGGTAAGAGCGGGTGCTAGATTATGTGATGATCAGAGAACCAAACTATACTAGCTAGGATTTGGGTAATAAAAGGGCATGACGGCTTACCTTGGAGTTTATACAGTTCTCCTAGTGTACCAGGGAGCTCGACGACCTGGTGCGTAGTGGTGTTCCTCAGTGGGTGTAGAATAGCTTCTCGTCTTGAACCCGTGCTGTTCAATGCTCGCGCTCTACTGTTAAACTCACTGGTTAAGTATTAGCGAACATACCTAGGTAATGTTGTAAACCGTATGAAACATGTCACTTTACTTACCAGTCGTCTATGCTGCTTTGAACCGCAGTCAACCGGTTCTCAGTAGCCCGGAGACTTTTCGTGAGTGTCTCAACACTGCGGCGCAGCTCTTCTAGGCTCTCTTCCACTAGGCTTTTTTTCGACAGACATGGTTCGTCGATAATGGTTGAAGGCTTTAAAGTCGGGTTGTGGTCTCTAGTATTTAGAATATGGAGACGGTGTGTAGATCGTAAGAGTTGGATGGGGAATTCTCAGACCCGGTAAATAGAGCGATCGGGGAAGTAAATAAAGACGCGTTGTGTGTACTTACATAGTGGGTGGTGTTTGAGCCAGTTGATGGCCTTTGCGGTACCTATGATAGCCGAACCTCTGAGAGCCGTGCATGGGGTCCTAGGCAGACCCGAGTGTAACGGCTCTACCATAGTATTATGTTAGTAGGTACGGGTTAACGACGCCTAATGCATCTTGGCTATAAAAGATGGGGGTTTGATCTCTCCCGCTTGATTAAGTACCATCTCACTGAACTTTGCCTTTTGAAACATCGAATATCAGACATGATGTGCGACCGGTATTTCAATCCTATTCATTGTCCTAGAATTAAAATCCGTGTCGAATCAATTAATGGGGCTTTATCGCTCATCCACGTAGAGACCTAAGCGGACGCGGGGGAAACTCACTCGCCTGATGCTGCACAGAAAGAAGCACGTGTGGAATAACGTGGCGTGAAATGATCGAGACTTCTGGAACATAGTAATTCTCGGGATCGGAATGACGATATCGATCTGGCCACTCAAGACTAACCTTCCCTATCCGTCTGAGACAAAGATACCACATAGAACTTTTGCGGACATGCCGTTAATTTCCGCTGCAAGCCTGCAACGAGAACTACAGGGTTCTGACATCAGTCGCTTAGAGGTTACGTAGGCAGAAAGGGACAAGAGTGGTAATACTCTACCTCCATTACTCCTATAATATGAATATCCACAATCGCTTCCAATCTCACAGGTAGAAAGCAGTTACCNTTTTCCTGCTCTCTAGTAGCGTTTACGTAGTCAAGGGCTTAAATTCTTCCAGTTGAGTGAATATAGGACTGTTGGGTGATATTGATGTTGTAGAAGAGATAAGAAGTATGTAGAGTTGGCCCAGTAAGAGCCATGAGGGGCTGTTGGTCTACACTGTGATCCGTACCTTCCCCCACATAAGTCTTCGATGGCGAGCCTACCGTCTCATAATCAACATTGACGCTAAACCTTGTATTATAGAATCGCTGAGTAAAGAGGTCCTACCTTTAAGGACATTGTAGGGAACCTAAAGAGCTTATTCTAAGTCACCATGCTGGCTTCCCTCTTATAAATAGAATACCGCTCTCATCGTCGCTACCTACCCGACCTACACAATACTCCCTGTTTTGATTAATACGATTCACGACGCACACCAGCCTACGTACCTACCAGATTAAAAAAAAAAAGAAAGAAAAACTTGTAGACGACCTCTACGACAATTGGAAAAGGCAACACCTCTGATTTCAAGTCTTTCGGCGTCAGCATCTACGCCGCTCATATCTCGGTATCATCCGTACGCAACGCAGCAAACGCGTCTTCCTCTCATTTCCTCCTCCCGGTTCTAGCCACACAAGTGCCGTCACCATGTCAGCGAACCCTGCGGACACGGGAGCCGCCAACATAGCAGACACACCCGAAGGGCCGCCACGGGTTCCTAAACGAGGCGATTTCGGCATTGAGAAAATCGGGCACAACAACCGGGACATCGACCGAGTCATCAAGGCAGCCATGACCCCGTCCGTGCGAGATACGGAAATATACAGGCGGATGCTCGCGGAGAGATTAGAAGTCTGCAAAAGCGCAGTTACCGAGGTGGTAGAGGTTACTGAGAGACCTAAGTTCGAGATGCCTAAGAGACGGAAGCTCTTGGAGGTGCAAATGACAATGTAAGTCAAAATAATATTTGGCAGCAAGGTGGCACCCCCATTCATTTGCATGTCCCCGCTTAAGGCCTCCAATACCAGGGTCGTGTCTAACAGCTGTATTATTGCAGGCAGAAAGCTCTCGATGAAATGGGAATGAACGAGCTAGATGGCGGTTGTGGCATTATACTAGTCGGCCTGTTTCCGTACATTCGGCAGGGTGGTGGCACAGGCGGAGGCTAAATGATAATCCGCGGAGCTGGCTTCGACGCCTAGAAACCCCAAATTCTCGTTGGTGAAAGCCATAGGACTAATAGTAAGGATAATGGATGAGAGACTCGTTACGATGAAAGCAGCTCATATTGTTATTGAGGCAAGAAGGAGTAGTGAGAGAGGGGGATATTGAGCGCGGCAGCATGGGACTAGAGGTTTCTTCCGGTAATGGGCGCTGCATAGCTACCATACGGTATCATTGTTAGGGTTAGGTCTCTGCCAGTGAGTATACAAGTAAAGTCAGGTATTCAAAGCCTGGGGTTGGGCTGTCAACCCATTGCCGGCAAAGTGACACCGCTGTTAGTCTACACATCAGCCTCTTGCGTCATCACTAACTCGAGGCCTCTGATAAGCTTACGTATGTTTTAATATACATAGTTTTATGTTATGTATGTATGTACTTCAAGATAGACTCTCAAGAATATGTACCGAACAGAAACGCGCTTAACAAGCTATGTGAACTCGTATAGCCAGTGAGATCTGTTACCCAATACCCTAAACTTAGGGTATTGTAATGGCTGCTTACTTGGTAGCTTACAGGCACTGGGAGTAGTACTGGCTCTGGGCCTGGCATGATGCGCCAGATGCACAGGTGGTGCAGCCGGTGTAGCCCTATTAAACACGTTAGAAGTGAGTGATTGGCAGATTGGGAAGGGGTTCAGCTCATGTTTTGGGACTATGAGGCCCAAGACCTATTAGGGGGGAATAAATGACTCCAAACTAACCTGGCCGCCGCACCTGCCCCATTCGCGACAGAGCAGCCGCTATTGCCTCCATCGCCAGGGGCCGGGGTAGAGCCG
>JAPUUL010000405.1:0-19132 GCA_029590625.1 Lasiodiplodia mahajangana
GAGTAGAGACGTCGAAGGGAGGCGACGCAAGGCAATGCGACGCGACGGACCGGAACGGAACGGGCAAAAGAGAAAGGACTAAGGGAAATGTCAAGAGACAAACCCCAAAATTAAGGCTGCAGCGCACGAATCATTGCCAGAAATAGTACGCCTCTGCAGTTGGCAATTAATAGAGATGGATAAGAGGAGTGCTCGTCTACAACATGAATGGGTTGGGGAAGAAATGAAGAACCTTGAAGGTGGGTTTGGACGTGAACTATGTAAAGCCGACCTCAGGTGCCTTATTTGGTATATATTGCTGCAGCTATCTAAGCTATTGGAATGGTGCAAGGCTGAACAAATTCCGCGCTGCTGGTGGATCCCTCCCGGCCAGCAAGTGGAGACCGTGCGCATTAGCCATGCGTGGAGAAGACACTGTACGCTTGTAGTGGGTACCGAGGTACAACATACTTACTTACCTACTTAGCCAAGAATTACAGCAACGATACTTATAAAAGGAGTTCTTGTATTAAGGCAAGTATTTACCTAGGCTCCAACATCATACTTAGCCAACAAACATGCGCGCAAGGGAATTTAACTAAGATTCTTCAATGTTATGAAATTTTGACTGCAATTGAAATGGCACTAACAGCTAGATAGATGCAACTACCCGACAAGGAGATATCTCAGTAGGTATAGTTAACGCTAGTCAGCACTGATGTTCAGTTTCCTTCGACGATCACGAACCGATTTATTCGCATATTCAAAGCTACTCTAAATATACATACACATGAGGGCAATTAAAGAATTTTAAGGATATGTTTCCTAGAGACTGTGTAAGCGAACTAACAAACTGGGAAAAAGACGGACGAATCCCACAAGTTAGAACGAGGATACTTACTGCGCAGTATACACATACATATCAAAGCGGGACTAAACATATAATCAAGGCGTTCCTTTGATTCAGCTCTTTAGCCCTACAGCCTTGCTTTGTGTTGCCAACGAGATTTGTTGGCTTGCACCCATGGCACAAAAGAACATCTATAGTCGACGGGAAAACAAGAGTATTGTATTTAAGAACGTGGGCCTTAGATATAAACACGTCCGTTGTTGGTAAAATGCTATTACAACAATCCTTTTGTTTTATTTAGGAACTCACATTCTCTCTATGAAGCATAAGTAAAGGGGTTTACCCAACGACTTGCAATTCCCCCAGAAATCCACCACCGAAAGCATTATCTTGAAGAATCATATTTGTATACACGTGAAATACCTCTATTCCTGCCGATTACATCCTCTCTACCAGACCTTCACAATGAGTAACCAAACTCCCCAGTGGCTACAGGCCTACCAGCAACCATTTTCTGAGCAGCAGAATGTCCGCTGTCAGCAAGGGCATCTTCACCAAGACAACACTCCTGCAGCCGGCGCTGTTCTAGTCAGACTTGACGCATCCTTGCAACTTGAACTCTTACTAGACCTTCGCTCTAATACCGTTCAGCACGGCGGCACCTGGGCCTTTATCAGTGGCCGTTTTAACCCGGACACTGATAAAACCTCATTGTGTACGGCTATCAGAGAGTGTACCGAGGAATACTGTATTGATCGTTGTCAACTTAGACCGCTCGGCATCGAGTATAAGAATGACCACGGAGGTATCAAGTACCTCACGTATACGTATGTATTCATTGAGTATAACCCCCAAGACGGCCAAGCGCCGGCTCCCAGAAGCCACGAGTCAATTCGGTCTCGATGGTTCCCCTTCAGTGCGGTTCCCCTGCGCGTAATCCCATACATCAAAGAAGATGTCGCTTTCCTTAGACATGTTCTTATTAACCAGGTTTGGCCAATGCTTCTCGAGGCTCGAGGCATACAGCCTTCAAGTGTCATCTCCCAACGCCCTCGGTCACAAGGAAACATGGCACAACCTCAGGCCCAGGCACAACAACAAGCTCAGGCACAAGCTCAGGCCCAGGCACAAGCCCAACAGGCCCAGGGCTCCCAACAAAGCGCTCAGCATCATCGAAATTCGAGTGGTAGCGCAACACCTACGCCCTCTAATACAAAATAAATAATGCTGTGTACTCGGCCTAATGCCGCAAACCAGGCGGAAATCGCACGTGATGCTATATCTATTGCTATTGCGTGTAGCACATAATGGGGACCTGGAGTTGTTTGACATCATAGGGCTCTCTTGATAGTTCCCGCCGGCGCTAGAGTCACGACTGCAATTAAATGTAGATTAGGTATGCATAGCGACCGCATTACGCAGGTCTTATGTAGGCCTCGCTCGCCAACGCGATGTAAGGTGACACATGAACAAAATCAATAATATTTAAACGAAATATATGTACCCATAAGATATGCATCGTCAATAAAGTGATGCCAGATACTACACCGCCGGGCAAATTTTCAAGCTGTAGTAAGGGCTGTAAGTGATGATACCCGCCGAGGTTAATGTCAAGGGTAGGTATGCGAGTTTACCTATTACCAACTTAGATGCATATACACTGGCACGATGCAGGTCTCAGTGACAAAAAGTGATTTTGAGTTCCGACCCGTTACGATAGCGTAGTCGAAACGATAGTCAATACGATAAAATTAAAAACACGTTTAACTATTTATACTACTATTAAATAAATATGATCATATTGCGAACTTTTGAACTCTAATTTAAGTATACGCTTATATTGGAACTGAGGCGCCATAGACTAGGTATATAGTCACCCATCACCCTTAAGTTTTATCAAGTGTCCATTAGTGCTCTTCCTAACATAGACGACCTGAAATTAATCGCCTCCATATCGCCTATTTTTACAATTCTGTTGACCTTGTTAAACTGGATTGGAGGTTTTTGCCTGCCACTAAAAGTCATCCCATTACTTTTCTAAGCAGCTGCTGCCGATGCCTCGACAGGGCCCCGGCTTTGGCCTTCACCCCATCTTCAATCATAGCTTCTTTGAAAATGATCATATCTTCCTCCTCCTTCCCGATAACGTCGTTAAGAGACAATGTAGTTCCGTTTGAGACGTGCCAAAGCCGACTAGGTCCCCACCCCAGGAATTCTCACCTCCGACATCATCATTGTACACCTAATTCTCGTTTAGCCGCCTTAGCTCCTATAAGGCCCGTCGAACGTTTTTCGAATTAAGCCCAGACAGCCGAGGCTCGAAGTCCTTCACGACGGCACAGACCAGATTGGTATCTAAATGGGGCGGGCGGGGCTTTTTGCTGAGGCTCCTAGACCATCAACTAACGCCGCCCCTCTGAAGTCACCTCTCGTCGTTCTCAGCAAGGCAGAGCTTAGCTATGACACGGAACCGTGAGTTTCGACTTGGTTTTCGCGTTTTGGTGTTGAAATGCGGCTAATTTCGGACCGGGACATGTAAGGAGGTCCGGATGATCCAGAAGCCGAGTCATTCGTCGCGGTATCGTGAGCGTTCTCAAGTTTCTTATCGTTTTAGTCGATGTGAAATGTGATTTATACACCTATCTACTTAGATGTCGTGGGTATTATATTCATCTGAACGCTATTAGATACGTGAACCCGGAGTTGTTCCATATTACCGATGCTTTGATAGATGCCTCCTTAACTGGGTGACATTGGAAGTCGGTTACCTAAATGATTATGCATATAAACAGCTAGGAGTTCTATGTGTGCGTAGTCTTGCTTTTCTATCTTCTAAGTCACCCGCATCAGGGGAAATTCTAGAATATAACTCCATAGTTGAATTATTACGTTTGCGAAAGATAGATAGCCTTGAAGGTTGATAATCACAGTCATCGTCATGCTCGACACTTGATCAGTGAAGGTTGAAGTAATGGCTCCAATTTCTAATCGATAACAAGTCCCACTTTATTTTTTCCCTTAAGCATGTCGCAACAGCCTTTTCAACTCTAGCCATCGTACTTCAACGCCATCACGGGAAATCCTACTATGAACCATGGGTAAACGTAAGAGAAATGCTGGTATAGGCGGCGGCGTCGCTCAAGAGGACGCTCCCACCAAAAAGACAAAGGCTTCAAATGATGCGACCTCTACTACGTCTTCTACTACACCTGTCACCGTTCAGATCATAACGGGATCTTACGATCGTGTTCTCCACGGCTTAACCGCCACAATCTTGCCTGATGATAAAGTCGAATTCGCCGACACTTTCCTTTTCAACGCCCATAGCTCGGCGATACGATGCGTAGCAGTCTCGCCTCCCTCCGCGCCGGAGCCGGGGAAGATACAAAAGGTCATGTTGGCGTCGGGTAGCAGCGACGAGAGGATCAATGTCTACCATATTTCTGCGCATCCACCTAAACGGAAAATCAATGACGTCCTATCTTCGGTTGCCCCACGAAAGATCCTCGAGAACCCTAAGAATCGTGAACTTGGCACTTTGCTACACCACTCATCTACGATTACCGCCCTCTCCTTTCCCACCAGATCCAAGCTCATCTCAGCGTCGGAGGACTCTTCAATAGCCGTCACTCGGACAAGAGACTGGTCCTTATTATCAACCATCAAAGTACCGAAACCGAAGCCGCAGGGACGGCCGAGCGGCGATACAGCGGCCTTAGATGGAACACCAGCTGGCGTTAACGACTTCGCCGTTCATCCAAGCATGAAGCTGATGATCAGCGTCAGCAAGGGAGAGCGGTGCATGCGCCTTTGGAACCTGATGACGGCTAAGAAGGCTGGTGTCCTGAACTTCAGCCGCGATATACTACAAGAAGCCGGTGAAACCAAACATTCGCCCGGCGAAGGCAGGAAGGTGGTATGGGGCACAACCGAGGAGGGTGATGAATTTTGTGTGGGATTCGACCGAGATCTCATTGTATTTGGCATGGACAGTACACCTAAATGCCGAGTCATGCCGGAACCTAGGAGGAAGATACACGAGTTTTGCTACGTATCAACTGGTTCAGGTGATTCTTCACTACTCACCGTCTCCACCGAAGATGGGAGGATCTTATTTTTTTCGACAAAAACCGACGATCTAGAGTCTAAAGAGCTAAAGACTGACAAAAAGACTGAAAGCCTACCTATCGCTAAATTGGTTGCGGAGCTGGGAGGAAAGGCAGCCGGTGTCACAGGCCGGATCAAAGACTTTGCTATATGTAAAATCACAGGCGAGCAAGGAGATGACCTTGTAGTTCCCACAGGCGGCAGCGATGGCAAGGTCCGACTTTTCAAGTTGAGCCTGAAGGGCCTAGCTGACGCAGGGAACATGAAGGCTCCAAAACAGATTGGTAAACTACTAGGAACATACGATACGCAGAACAGAATCACGTGCCTGAGTGGATTTACAATGATACCCCGAGGAGAGGGCGTGGAGGATAGCGATGACGATTCTGATGACAGCGAGGTGATGGATGACAGTGACGAAGACGAGGACGAGGACGATGAATAGAGTGAAGATAAAGAAGCAGGGCTAAACTTTCACCATAATAGTGTAATTATCCACCTTTGACCCTGTCTTAGATGACCAGACCTATGTAGTTCCCGGTTTACCTGAAGCCATCCAATGTCTTAGTTGCATTCAGTCGCGTATCTGCACTAAAACAACAACAACAACACAAGGACGCGGGTCGGGATTCTCCGCAGTACACTACTGGAGGATTATCAAGAGCTGGATTTTGCCAAGAACACAGATCAATGACGGGCCGACCAGGTTGGCGCCCCTTCCTCCAGGTTCCCAAATATATCGGTACGTACATTAGGGCTCACACATTGGCCCGAAAATACAGTAGGTAGACAAAGATCCCTACTAGTCTGCTGCGAACTCGATCATGCGGGATAGTTGCGCGTGCTGGTGTCGCTCAAGTCGTGGGGAAGAGGAAGGTGATCCCAGTCCACCACGGGATGCGTTGGTTCATCGGGACAAGCGCTGATTCAGGCTGAGGAAGGACAATTTTTGCCTAGAAAATAGTACCTAGAGACGCGATGGGAGGGTTAGGGATCGTCTAAGCAATAACCCGACGTAGACGAACAGAGGCTGCCTGCATGGCATGGGAATGCCATTCAGACATGCGTTTCGCATGCATTATTGAGGCGTGACATGTAGACGACCTAGAACTTTGGGTGGTTCTTGGCGAGAACTACTAACAACCAGGTCCAGAACCGGGGAGGGCAGATCTCACGGCCAAGATCTAGATTATCTCCCTACATATTTAGATGTAGGGTGTATAATGCCAACATTGAATGGGGATTCCACCCTTTCTCGTGTACCTAGCAGTTAGCCTACCTAGGTTTCCCCTCATTCTAAGACATTTCGCCGACAGCCGTAGTAGTTGGGTAGCTGGCTATTGCCCGAGCGGGATTCATTCTAACTAGGTTCTCATTCCCCCATTCCAACTCCTATTCCTCCTGCGGCGTGGAATTCTAGGAAGGTAACAAAGCGCGAGTTGAATGCCATGCTTACAGCCGGTATGGGGGATTTCTGGCTATAGAGAGAATAGAGGGGGTGTATTGCATTGGCCTATTGTGTGGTTTATTATTAATGTCTATCTATACGTGCACGGTTATGATTAGTGTACCCCAGAATGGTGGTGAGCACAACACCACATGTGCCAGATGGAGTAGGTAGGCGAGGTAGGTAGAGTTCCAAGTTGGAGGGGGGAGTTGGTGGAACTTGCATTACCCCACGACCAGACCACGACCAACGACGGCATGTTGAATCGAGATGATTGGCAGACGTCGTGTGGGGTAATAGCGAATCAGCGAGCAAGAATTTGAGCCTGTAGCATTTGCCTGGTCAGCCAGTGTGCATGGGCTGCCTGGGCTCGTCTGAGAAAAGCTTACATGCTGTAGATTCAACCCTGGTAGTGAGACAGATGAATCTCACACTGCCCTGTTGTTATACCATGTTCTGACCACAGCATTGAATCATGGCATGCAGACATGCGTATGTAGGTACTACGCAAATGCTTTGCTGTTGTTTTGACGTTCACGTGCTCGTCTTGAATTTTCCCTCCGCATGAGAACCGCCGGGTTCAGAGCTGACCTTTTTGACGCCACTCCGATCCCTGGGGGGTTGTATTGGACCACCTGAGCACCGTTTGGCTGGGTAGGCAGGGGACTCTAGCGCGCACTACACCACTACAAGGCAGAAGGCCGGGATTCGCGACNGGGGGGGTTGAGGACGGCACAGGGACGAATTGAAAGAAACGGAGAGCTACGTCACTTGACAAGGTCGCTTCCGTCCCTCGCCTACCAAGAAGGCACTCGTTCGTTTATCCAGTTCTGTTTCCGGGTACGCACAGCGCAGGAGATGTTAATTCCGAACACTACGCAACTCTTACCACCTTAGCAACCTACCTAAGGCAGTAAGTACTCTAGGGGTAATGTAACCAGATCCGGACTCTTTCGTATAACTCCCCAGACTCAGCGCTCTGATCCGTATTACCGCGTATTAATCCAATAAACGCGGATAGACAGTCTTACTATGCGCCACCGAAATAAGGTTAAACTGTTCGGCGTCTTGGTCGTTACGCGTATCAATGTGGCTTCGTGGTGATCTTCATTCAGTAGGTAGGCTGCAATGACAGGACAGCACTGAAGATAAATCCAAATAGGTCCAATATTAATAATAATGTAAGCACCACCCAGTAGTAGGTTGTCGGAGCTGCCTAGCTCTATTACTTACTTATATAGTGTTGTGGTAGGGCAGCCCACAATTGGCAAATGGGACCATAGCTTGGGTACTTATAGTACTGCTCTAGGAAGTGAGTATGGCAATCGCACAATTTTTGCAGTTGTGCATGTTCATCTTCGTCGGACGGCCGTTGATGCCCGAGGCGCTCGTTGGTCCTGCCCGTCTCGTACGGGTTTGCGACAACTCCGACTGCGCCGATCCCACCACGAGCGATGATCTTCGGGGGCAGAACTGCCCGGTAAGTTTTGTACATACATGCAAGAGGCCAAGGTAAGGTTGGATTAGTGGGCCTCGGCTCTTCCACTGTCCAGTCACCGTCTAGTTGAAACTCAGGCACACAGCGAAGGAATTAATTAATACCTAGGCAGGTACATGTCTAAGGCAGTGTTTAAGGCACCAAGTGCAGCCCCTGCCTACGGTACCCTAGGTATAGTACCTAGGTAGGGTAGGTACTCTATGCGGGTAGGCCGGTTCCAATGCGGGGCCTTGTCAAAACCTCCAACCTTGCAATGCAGGCGGAGCCAAGGGCCGGGTCCACCAAACCAAGACCTGGATATTGGTCAGAAATTTGTCCAGACTCCATTTCGAGCCAGTGCAGCGGCATCCTTGACAATGCATTGCTGTACAAAAAGTATGCCAATGCACGCCGCGGGAAACCGGCCTTTCAGCCATGTTTGTCTTTCTCTAGACCATTTGACTCACAAAGCCTTCGATTTGATTTCCAATTGTCTGCGCCTCTCGTCATCATTAGGTAGTTTATTGTTTTGTAAGGCGTGATCACTGCACTCCTATATATACTACCACCATCACTACTTACCGGTGTCTACATAGCTAGTAGTAGTTACCTACACATCACGTACCGCCGCATCATAACTTCGATATCGAATTCTCTACTTCAGTGTCCTGCTACCTCCCACCCGCTATACATTGTATTATTGGTTTTCGCCTCAATATTCTTAGGCTACGATACGCCGACTACACCTTAGAGTCTTCCATTCGGATCCTACTACCTCAATCCCAGTGATCTCCCTTCTAGGATAAGCCAACTATCCTGTTAGAGCTGGTCACATAGTACGCGTTACAGACCCTCACGGCATTTGCACCTCTATTTGGGCTCGATATTCTAGGCAAATTTGCCTGATTTACATAAAAACCGCTTTTGCTTTCAGCGTACTCGATCCGTACACAAGTGCTACGTAATACCAACCAGTCTACGCCCCTAACCGCAACCACCATGACCGAATCTCCAAATGGGCCGCCGCTATTTCGGCCCGTCCCTGTGCGACCCTTCAACGTCAATAACATTAATCTGAAGGAGCGAGCACCACCAGGGGACGAATCACTACCTCACACACCTCAAACTGGGTCGTCACTGAACTTGGACTGGCTGAATTTCAAGCTGTTAGACCCAAGAAATAGGGTACGCTCCGAATCCTCAGCTAGCATTAGTCGCGCCCAGTCCGTCATGAACCTCACTTCCTCGACCCTGATGGGCATATACGAACCCACGACCTACGATAATGACAAATATACACCCGGAAACGAGCTAAGTACTCCCTGGGGAACAGGCGCAGAGACACCAGCAAGAGGGTTGAGCATGGACGAACCCACCTACTCAACACAGATAGGTCGCGCCTATCCAGCGCGAAGGCGTTCTTCAGCACATATCCCACCGATATCTACCACGGCCTCTCTGTTTTATTCTGGTCTTAGAGCATTACTGCTATCCAGTTTGGGTGTCTTATACGGTATCGGGGTGTCAACAGTACGTGGCAGTCGCTCAGCAGAAACATTCCGCATGGAGCACATGATCCCCGCGTCGGGCTACGGCTGGGGCTACATGGCCTTCTGGGGGCGCGTCGGGGCTCAGCCTGGGCTGTTTATACCCTGGGTTGACGGATTATGGGAACGTTCTTATGGAGACAATAGCAGCGGAGAGGCCATCGAGACAGAAGGCGATGCCACCAAGAACTTACGACGCCAAACGGATTGGGCACTCGCTGTTCGAGGAATTGGGATTTTCATCGGGATTGCGTACGCGATTGTAAGTATCGTCTTGCCCCGCATCTTATCAACCGACGGCACCGGACGGGATGAGGAGCTATATCGATGAGAACCCACACACCCGCTAACTAATACGTCTTACAGCGCAAACTCCCTTGGGACTCGACCCTCCAAGTCTCTCTATCTCTTGCTCTTGTGAACCCCGCCCTATGGTTTTTAATCGATGGTTCCATGCCAGGTTTTATTGTCTCGTCAGTTGTTGGGTTCGCGGGATCGGCTTTGCTCACCGGCCTACAGCCTGATATGGTGCCCGTGCCGGCAATGCTTTCTTCCTCTTCCAACGGCGGACTTTATAGCACGGCGACGGCCCCTTCTAATACTTCTACCAGCTACACCGACGCCCAATCGACTGTTCTTGGCGGGTTTGCGAGCCAGCAAACTCTTGCTATAGGCATCTGGACGTTGAATGTGCTGTTTTGCTGCTGTGTCGTATTTGGCAATGTTGGCCGCTGGCTGGCAATCAACAAGTACGGCCCACGGAATGTATGATTAAGTAAGCCGTGGGATCAGGATCAGGGGAATAGGAAAAAGAAAAAGGACGGAAAACCGAATGTAACGATTTGGAAACACGTAACTCTGAGATGCATTTACATGTCACGATTTATGCGCGCATGGCCTTCCTCGGGAGAGTTGGCGGAATATTCATTTGTTTAGGTAGGATCCAACTTAGGAGCGGGCGAATTGGTCATCCTTGGTGGCATTTGATATGGAAAGGCAATGAAATTGGGTGGCTTTTGGATACCTCTCTACCTCTACTATGTAACATATATGTGCATATTGTCAATGCTGAAAGTATTCACAATCTAGCTTTGCAAGCCTGAAATTGTTCTCTCTAAAATCATACTAACGCCAGCTAATTGTTAGATCCGTCCAGCAATATAGCCGGGGGTTGCAGGAGGTTAAATTTCTAGTTAATAAATAATAAAGCTGGAGGCAGTTGTCCTTCATTGTGGGCTAGGGAGCAGATACGTCATCTCTTGTTGCGGTACCTGGTATGAGGATCTACCACAGGTTTAAGGTTGCTACCACCGNAAAAAAAAATAAAAAGCGGTGTACAGGATGACGTATTAAATAAAGTGTTTATTGGTTAGCTGCCGTGTGAAAGTGCTAACATTTATAAATGAAGTGAAGTCAAATCCTAGGTTTGCGCAGCAAAGACAAAGGCGATCTGATTACACCGAGCTAAGATTTGTGATGCCCACGACCCAAAGCAGGCATCTATATTCTACTATCCTCTTATTCCTCAGCTGTTACTGTGAACTATCTAAAAAACATAGCACAGGGCTTAGATTATTCAGTTCATGGGCGCAAATTACTAATACCTTAGGCAGCTCTCTAAGTTGTTCTTGTTCTTGTGAAGCCATGATTGGCTCCACATCATTGGCATGCAGCATTATTAGATCTTGAGTTGGTGATTGTGTGAGATAGGTCCAGCTACCGGAAAACCACTAGATTCAATAGTAGAACATATAGACTGCGTGTTATTTATAGGTCAAAGTTGAAGAGGAAAAAAATAAATAAAAGAACAAGAGGAAATTTGGGGAGAAAGAGTACCTAGTAAGTATGTTTATATGTAAGTATGTATGAGTGTAAGTAGTCGAGGTAGTCAGGGTCCTCGGTGATTCATTGATTATGTAAAGCGGAAGGCAGTCCGCGAACCAATCAAAAGGCTCAATTNGGGGGGGCTGCTCTGCTGGAAGGGACTCGACCCCTGTGGGGCAAGACTAGAAGACCAAAGATCAGGTCACTTCTTGTCTCTCTTTAGTTTACTGTACATGCGCACTCCATCTGAGTGGTGACGCTGGCGGCACTGATAGCACTGATGACTCCTACATCTTCGGGCATCTACTACTATACCTACCTATGTACCTCCCCGATGCATTCATTCCAACCTCTCTCCATAACCTATAATCCATAATTCATGCCTCGTGTCTGGTTTGAAGTATGTTGTAGAAACATCTGCGCGCTTTTAGGCTCTTGCATCAGTTGAGTGGGTTTCAATTACTATTGCCTTTCTGAAGGCTAAAAGGAGTATGCGAAACAGCAGAAATACAGATCAGTAGATGTGAGACGGCATTACGATAGATACCTATTCTGTTCCCCCAACACATCTACTTTCGCTTCTACTTCTCCCAGCCATTGTCGCTGTCTCTCATACTCTTCCTTCTCGCCTTCTTCGGGAATTGTTATTCTGGGCTAGACCGCCATTCCTATTCCTTGCTGTTAGCCATCCCTCCCTCTGGTTTATTCCTCGGAGGGGCTTGTGGGTTGAGGAGGACGCAACCCACCGTCGTCATAACCTCTAGAACATATATCACCTCTTATCTACGGAATTCTGGTAGCCTGGCCATAGTGCTGTATGATTTGGCAATTTAATGTCCTCCATTCAGGCGAATGCGTCACAGCCGAGCCTCTCGTCGTCGACGCCACTCGATGATGAGGATCTGCTTTCAATGACGCGAGCCGATGGGACGGGAAATATCGCTGTCCCCAGTCCCACCGGCACGGGATCACCCGGAAATTCAGCGGACTTGCTGCTCGATGCCGTCGAGGACGCCCGCCAGATTATACGTCTAGTTCAATGTCAGATATGCAACAACATACTACAATATCCCACCACTCTCCCATGCGGGCACAGCATTTGCAGGACATGCCTGCCCGAAACCCGGCCGCGAGCTAATATCTCCTGGCTATCCATGGAGAGCAGGCTTCAAGGTTTTGATTGTCCATTCCCGGACTGCGGTAGAGAACACGCTGCCGCTGATTGCACTCTCGATGTCACGCTCAACAAGGTGTTAGCCGTCATTAAAACCGCCGTCGCCTCTTATCAGTCTGGTGCGGGACTTCTTTCGTGTTCTACACACATTACCGTCCGTGATCAGTGGAAAGTTGCCGGGCTACCTTCGTTGGAGGAGAGGCACACTGAGTCCAGGGTGTTGAAAGGTGGCAGATTACTCGCGACGTACACACTAGTCGAGCTTGGTAAACTAGAGTATAGTGGTGAGGTGTCGTACTCGGCTGTGGGCGCCGAGGATGAAATCAACAAACTCGATACCGAGATTTTCCTCGGCCTGAAAGAGTTGGTGAAGACCGAGATGGACTGCCAGGTTTGTTATGCTCTTTTTCTGGACCCCTTGACCACAACCTGCGGCCACACCTACTGCCGCACATGCATTCACCGGATTCTTGACCACTCGGATTTATGCCCGATCTGCAGACGCCCCCTATCAATCAGAGCCCGAGCCGATCCACGTGCTGCACCCTCCAATCGACGACTCGTCTCGATTCTCAACGGTTTCTGGGCAGATCTTGTGGCGCTCCGCTCCCAGGCTTATAGGCTAGAGCAGCAAATGAATCATGGAGGTTTCGATGTCCCTATCTTTGTTTGCACACTCTCATTTCCATCTATGCCCCTATTCCTCCACGTGTTTGAGCCACGGTATCGATTGATGATTCAGCGAGCCATGGAGGGTGACCGAACATTTGGCATGGTCTTGGCCAGAAGGGCGGAACCAAATTTCGTGGAGCTCGGCGTCCTTCTACGAATAGTCAATATCGAGTTTTTCCCGGATGGCCGCAGCCTACTGGAAGCTGTGGGGATCTCCCGTTTTAGAATTACACAGCATGGTGTCTTAGATGGCTACGTTGTTGCCAACATCGAGAAAGTTGACGATATCAGCCTAGCTGACGAAGAGGCGCTTGAGGCCTCCGAACTCGGTCGTGAAAGTGATACGACCCGCCCGGAAGAGCGGGATTTCGCGAGCGTGGAATCCTCGGCGACCCAATCTTCACCCATGACAGTTCTGCCCGATGATATAGACTCTGTATCAACCAGGGACCTAGTAAAATTTGGTGTTGACTTCGTCACAAGGATGCAGGCAAAAAGCGTTCGTTGGCTTGCTACCCGGATCCTCGCTATATATGGCGAATGCCCAGAAAGCCCAGCGACCTTTCCCTGGTGGTTCGCTTGCGTCTTCCCTGTGAGCGACACGGAAAAATATAAATTGTTAGGGACCTCGAGTGTCCGCGAACGACTGAAGATCTGTTGTCGGTGGATTGCGGAATGGGAAGCTAGTAGAGTAAGCATGTCCCAAGCCCTTTCGCTGATTGAATTCTTCCATCACTACGAGCAAACTCTATTCCCTAGCCCCGTCTATTGGAGAAGAGATGCTAACCTGCATGGCGTAACTAGTGGTCAGTAGCTTCATCTCTTATTGTGTGAACTCCTGCGTATTATAATAATTCGTACACCTTGTCAAAATGGCCATACCTTCTCCCTGCCCTTCTTCTCGTCAGGATATCCAGACACTTCAATACATCCAAGGCCCTTAGTGCATACGCTGAATATATCGCATAACAGAATGGACCTTTATTGACGGATTTTTTGCATCTCTCAGGTACTTCCCCAGCTGTCCGCTCACTTAACGGGACAGCTACCTCAGCAGCCACCACATGACTTGCTGTTGTTCACTTATGAGTAGGCTTGACGAAGTAAACGAAAGCTAGGGGAATAGACATGTCTTGGAACTACACTTGGGCATTTTCCCTCGTCGGACTCCGACGGGGAGTGGTTTATTGTCGTTGCCGCCGTCAGCATTAGGAGCACGCATGTCTGTTCTTATATGAATGATACCACTGTGCGGAATTTTGACTTCTTTGTTTTAGAGTAGGATTGTCTGTACCTTGTACTTATGGACTGCATTATCATCGTAGCATCATTGCTGCGCTATTTCCTTGTACATAACGTCCCGAAGAAATAAAACGACGCTGCTAGACGCAAGCACCGAGTAAACTGTGACGCAGTTGCTATTGGTATCTCGGTATTGATAAGCCTAATTGTTATTATGTTTTGGTTGGGGCCGTTGGGGTTCTCCAAATACTGTAGCTACGTTCTCCGCAGTGTTGCTTGTCCATTCGCCGGTATTAGTTAGAATTTGCACATTATTAATATTGGAATCTATCAACTTTGTCCTAACACGCGAGATACAATCGTCGGGATTTGTAGAGTTTCTCGGAACTGGTGCGTTGTCATCATGACACATGTTATAAGACTGTATGGAAGATTACTCGTAGATCGATCCAATTGCCCCTTTGTTCTTTCAATGGCGAGTCGCCTTCTCACACATTTTGGTACGATACGAGGAGGCGGGGCCAAGATGGAATTTGGGCACGATAGCAGTGTGACTAATATTTCGTATGATTCTACGTAGGGAAGGCTACGTTACATTTATCTGGGTATCAATTTGTGGTCCGCAGTGAATGAAGGGCGAATATTTGAAAGTGATCCTTCATTTCTAATCTTTCCCTCGTCACGCCCATGACCGGCGATTAGTCGATAGTAGTCGACAATGAGGATTGGCCGCCCAGTGAGGTCGGCACACGCTACGCTATGGATATTTTGCTGCCAATGTCTACCTGAGGAGGCCTGATCTTCGTCTTATGATAAACTCGTATCATCGCCATTGGTTTGATCATTCATCGTAACGTCCTCGTCCACCACGTCTTTATGAACACCGTTAGCCTTAGGTGTTCCGTAAATGAACTCCTCCAGTGCTGTATAGGCTGTTTCTAGGTCATCATTTATGATCTTCGTGTCGTAAAGGTCTCCATTGTTAGATTGGTCAATCTCCTCTTGACCGGCCTTAAGTTTGCGCTGAATCTCCTCCTCTGACAAACCTTGATCCTTTCTTACACGAGCCTCGAGAGCTTCTAGGCTAGGAGGTGCGATGAATATAACTCTCGCCGAGAAACCGTTGTCTTTTGCCATTTGAGTACCCTACAGATAATGTTTAGTTTTGTTGTATTGTAAATTGTCGGAGGACGGAAACTTACTTCTCGATCAAGGCTGATGAGAGCAACCTTGTCGGATGTTTCTGGAGCATTAACAAGCNTTTTGGCTTGTACCGTATTGGTGTTCATCGTGCGTGCTAAACTCGAGGAAATGGTCGCTATCTAGCATGGTATTGAAGGTTTTCAAATCGACGAAATGGAAATCCTGGCCGTTGACTTCGCCGTCTCCTGCACTCCGTGTAGTGTGCTGCACGATTTTGTTGAACACCCCCTTTTGTCTGTCCTGGAGCAAGGAGATAAGTGTGGATTTCCCAACGCCGCTTGGCCCGGATAATATAACTGGCTCTTTGTTTTCTGGGTGTTGCCCCTTCGGTCCCCCTTGTTCTTGTTGCACTTCTTCAGCGTCTAGTTCTTGGAAGATTGCATCGACATTTTTCCAGTCCTCTATTTTATCGAATGCGGCTAGCTTTGATCGCCTTGCAATTCTTAAGGCTCTCCATGTTTTACTAGCTTTTGATTCCAGAAGTTGTGTTCTTTCTTTCTCGCTGCTTGCAAAGTCGAGGTCAAGATCGTCACTCGCAATTTTATTCTTGAAGTCGGCTAAATCGGGGAGCTTCCACCTTCCGGGGTCTTTCAGCTTGTCGAGTGACCGTGTGCCATCATCCTCGTCCATGAAAGCTAGGGATAATGAATTCATGCCTGCCTTAGGCCTTCTACTAGTTGCAAGGCGTTTTGCGCCGGCTTTCGCATCGTTAAATTCTGAGGGGGAAACTGAAGGTCTTTCGATGGGAGGACAATTCTCAACTTTCCAGCGAACCCAGCCTTTATCCCTTGAGATAACACTCTCAACGACCCTAAAGAAGAAAAACCCATCGGAATCTGCCTGGATGTAGCTTGTGATTCTGTCCTTCATCCCCTTAGCCCATTTTGCCTGTTAAAAAGGTTAGCCTGTGACGAAACATCTCTCAGCGGACTACCAACATCGTCTTCTCCTAGGTTCTTATCCGCATAGACTACGGATCTGTTCTGCTGGACATTTGCGATTTTGGCCCTAGCTTGGGGTGTGAGAGATAAAAGAAAATCCAATATTATGAAGGCTTGGATGAGGATGTGACGTCTAAAATATAGATCACTAATCTGTAACAGGAGGGGTCAGCTCCACCATAATTGCATCGGGGATATGGAAAGACGGTACCTCTAATTCAAAGAGTTCTCTACTCGTGAGATATTTCGGGTTATTGTTCGTACTACGCAAATCTTCATTCGTTTCCGCCGCTTTCCTCTTCTGTGGAATTAACTTGTATTCGTCGGGACCTTTAGTGGATTTCTGTATCTTTTCAACTGTCTCGAACGCACTCATAGTAGCTTCTATGCCACTCTTGAATCGGGTGAGTTCAGCTGGGTCGAAAAGGGTGGTGGGTTGGCTGAAAAAATGCTGTAAAGACCAAAAAATCGGATATAGAGAATCCGTGTCCAATGTCTTGTCCGATTCAGACTTGTTTTTGGCCTCAAAAGACACAGCTTTTGTTACTAGCTTGGCGTCCTTGCCCTCGCTTTTCGAGGCATCGCCTTCAGCATCGATATCCATCTTGTCGGCCGCTAGTCCGTCGGCAGCGGTAGGACTTTCCTCAAAAGCCGTGACATTCTCTATGTGGTACTCGCCGCGCAAGTTCACGGAGCTCCTATCACCGGAGGGGATGCTCTGAAACATGAAGATATAGACCCGGCCGCAGAACGCAGCATCTTCAGCACGCGATAATCTTCGTAGCAAATCGTTGCAAGATCTTAGAATAACGAGTGACTTTTGTTTCAAATTTTTCGCTGTTATCCTTTCTCGCCTAGATTCAAGAAAATCAAAAACTTTGCGGCAGCCGTCGACGGTTTGGCTATCGAGGAGCTCCTCCACGAGCCAAAAAAGAAGGGCTGGGTCGCATTGTTCGTTGTCGGATAGGACTGAGAGGAAGTCGAAGAGATTCCAGACTCGGACAAACTCGGGGTGATCGATAGACGTGCTAGCCTAAAAACACTGCTTTTAGCAGTCGGTTGGATGGGACGGGATGAGGGAGGTGGGATAGGTGAGATAGATGCGACCTACCACCATGGAGCTGAAGATCTTCCGCGCGGCGGTCTCGACGGCAGCATATAACCTAGCCCTCTCCGAATCCCTACCCTCGGAGGTAGAACTTGGTACCGCACTAAGAAAGATAGCGGGCAAGCGGGCAATGAAGGCCTCGAAATGAGATTTGGTGAGGGGCGGTTCGATTGTTCCGGCAGGCTTGACCGTTTGCGCGTGGACCAATGCTTCCATCAGGAGATCGGCCATGGCGGACACTTGAGGGATCTCATCCTCTGAGACTCTACCTCGAGGCATCGTCGTGGCGGCGCTGGTGGTGGTAGTACTGACCGTACCTAATTGTAGTGGTGTCGGCGTTGGCTTGGTCACGAGGCGTGCAGTTGATTCATGGAATGACCGTTCCCTTTCAGCCTTGTTGTGGCGGGTTTCGGGGGTGGTGATGGTATGCGATTCGGCAGGGGAACCGTAGTGCTTCTTCTGAAGTAGTGATTGAAGCGGGATAGGATACGCACATCTCGTGTTGACTTGTGGTGCCTAACATGTGTAGCTAGATAGCTACCAGGTAAGTAGCTGGAGGGTTCAGCTACAATTATTCCTTCGTTCACGTCACGGAGATAATTGGTCTTGATATGATACCTCTGCCCACCTAACTTTTATAAGTATAAATACCCAAGGGACGCTTAGCGCATCTGGCTCCTAACATTAAGCGCTAAATTACCTAGTGTAGTTAGTGCGGATATAGGAGCGCTTCCAACTACCTAGGTACCTAATCAACATACCGATGGTCTTGTTAAAGGACCAAGGCATCACCATAATTTTTTTATCCTCGGGCATTTTGGGATTCGATAGTCGATCAAAGGAGTCCAGAGTAAAATCCCGGATCTTGACAATGGAACTTTGTCAAGTATATCTTAGTATGGCATGTTATGATGTTTCTTTCCCGTCTTCTATTGCAGCTTGTCATTGTTGAATAACAGGTACGACCGCAACAAAGGAAGCTGCTAACCTCTGAAGGCGTTCCGGAGACATCATCGCAAATTCTTGGATGAATATGAGGAGTTGTTATTATGTAAATCCTCTCAACTTCTAGTAGATATTGTACAGTATGTAGTTCAACTTTCCAGCTCAGGCGTGTACTTGTACAGTAAAACAACAGGTACCTACGCAGGCCCTACGCACTAATTCACAATCGGAAAAGCTGCGGGTGCATGCACTGTGACCTACATTCTATCCTCAAAACGACAGGGGGGAACGACCCACACCCTTGACCTATGCAAATTTAGCGCAGAAACACGCGACGAGGCTGAGGATTTAGAAACAACACGCCGCTCCATACCAACGCCACAAAATCTTTAGTTGGGGTTAGATGGGCCTCTCCTTTCCCCCCTTGATGACGTTCTGAACTTCATGCGCCGCTAGCTTCAGAGCCCCTTTGGTACCTGCAAGCCTTGAGCTGTTCAGATCGCATTCGCGTCTGCATCCAAAATTTCGGCGACCGGCCCTCCGTAATTGTCGACGAGTCTTACAATCATGCCGACCGCGAAGCGTCTGAAGAGCTCTGCCAAGGCCAAGGCTCGCG
>JAPUUL010000406.1:0-19128 GCA_029590625.1 Lasiodiplodia mahajangana
CGGCCTATGGCACGCCGTCCCCGGCCCAGGTCTTGGGGATGCGGGCTATTAGAAATCAACCCACATTTGTAATCGGATCGAAGAGATCATCCGACCCCCAATGCTATGAAATTGGCTGGCCGATGAAGGCATGGTAGTATGTAGATTAGCTATTCGGCTCGATGGTGATTCGTTGTCCACTACGCCATTCTTGACTACGTACGTCCCGCGGATCCACCGATTATGTTGGCACTTGTTTACTAGGATTTACTCACTTCACTTAGCATTAGGATGTACGTCTGCTACTAGTTTCACGTAAATGCTGTTGAAATTGTCGATTGAAGACTTGTGCTTGCTTCAACTCTATGGACAAATTGCGCGAATACATGCTTAGGTAGCTAGGATGAGCAGGAACACGGAGTTCCGGCTCCGCTCCTAGCTCACTCTATACTCTGGAACCGTATATTTGAAGAGGCCGACTAGCGGTGGAATTCCTTCAACAACTCTCGATTGTCGGACAGATTATTGCACCAGGTCATGAGTTCCCGGCGTATATGCACGTCTATCCATTCTGCACTTTTTCGACTTCAGATGAGACGAGTTTTGTGGGTTCTCGATTATTAATCACTAAAATCATTCACGTGCGTGCCCATACCAAGGTCCCTTTATCGTGGGTATACATATCTCAGTTTATTCCTGTATCTCACTGCGGGATGGACGGGGTTCCGCGAACGGGATTCGCGCTCAGGCTGACTTCGTATGGGGTGTGGTTGAGTAGGCCTTTGTATTAGTTATTGAGAGCTATCAAGATGTGTGACTTCGTCCGTATCGGCATTTGTAATGTTTTTATTTCCACCCCATAACGCCATATCCCATCATCGAAAGTACAGACAGTTACGTGTTCAATGTTCGTCTTCTATTCAGATATCATGCCCTTCGGCCCAGCCCTTGTAAGAACATAGCAGAACCAAATACCTGCAACGATGGCTACGGAGCCGTATGATCATCCCCAGTTGATTTTTCAAACCCAAAACAGCTCCTGGATTTTTTGTGCTTTTGTTTCGATTACCTCAATAGCGACAAGACAGGGCCGGAATCACTTCTGTGTTAGAGTGTATCTCGTACCGTCGTGCCAGTCACTCGGTGTTGGCTTACCGGTATCCTACCGAATCTAAACGCCAGTTCATATGAGTCGAGAGCTTTCGAGATTTGTTTATATGTAGCGCTTGGAGCTTCCAAAACAACCACTAGACAGGTCACTGAGTTGTACACCCGGGAGCCTCTCGAGGCGGCTCGGAAGTTACCCCTTCGGCCATTGGCGCCAATGCATCCGAAGCAATCTGCTTCAAGATGCGAGCGTGTGATGAACTAGGGTCTATGGTGTCGGTAGTGTCGATGGTCTCATTAGCATCAGTCTCATCGGTAATGTCAATAGTTTCAACCACGTCAACGGTTTCGGCCGTGTCAGTATTGTTGGAAATATCAGCGGTATCGGTGATATCGATGACCTCGCTGTCGTTGATATTGTCGGTAGTACTGGCTGTGCCAGCTGTTTCGGCTGGGTCTGTTACTTCGAGATGATCATCTTGATCAGTAGGCGTGGTCTTCGGAGCTTGCTCAGGCTGCTTCTGCATGAGGGTGCACTTCGAGACAAATTGTTAGTATATTTCTTCTCTTTCCATTAGGTCCCTGAGCATATCCGCGGATAAACCTCCACCAAACTCCGTGCAATAAAACAGAGTCGTGTGTATGGCCATCGTAGGGAACTTACGTCCATCCAAGACTTCTTCGCGCATCTCTCGCAGGGAACACCATAACGGTCCGCTACACATCTCACATGGGCAGCTCGGCATGATGTACAGCTTCTGACCGTCCGCTTGCCCCCAATCCTCTTCCGTCTTCTTCTAATAGGCACGGTCGGCGATTGCGGAACTGATCGTGGCATCGGGGTCTGTTTGAGCGGAGTTCTGCGACTCTTTGCCTTACTATGGGGGTTATCGCCCATAGCGCTCTCCTGGATGTCCTGTTCCATTGTCGCAGGATTACTGGAACTTATATGCTGTCACTAGTATGTTGGGCTTTCAGCTGGTCTGGGGTTTCTAGAGAGATTAAGAGACTGATGTGTTGCTCTTGCGGTACACTATAGAAGATCCGGGTACGCGTCTAACGTACAAGTCCAAGACTAATCGCGACATGTTTATAGTACCAGGCAACGCGACTCTAGGTATTTCTCGCTCAGGCGATACAGCTTTAACACAACACAAAGACAACCAACGTTGCATGTAGGTTGGCCGCTGATAACATTGCCTGAAATGCAAGCACGCGTGCCTGCAAGAGAACTGGTATCTTTGAAACCATCGCAGTTGCCTTGTTGCCTGCAGGCCGTCTTTGAACGATTAACTTGTATAAGGAATCGCTTTAACAAAAGCTATTCATTAGTGTAGATCATAGCCCCTAGGGTGATAGGCGGACATGCGCCATGCAGCCTAAATATGTGTGTTGGTTCTGAGGTGTGAACTAGTGATGAGTTCAAGGAAGGCAGGGCATCTCTAGAGAAAGGCGCCTTTCTCATTAATCTTCAATCTTATGCACAGAAGGAACTTGATTAAATATATTCTCCAGAAAATGAGTTCGCGCTTCTAGGTTTGGGCTTTCTAGCAGCTACTTTAGTACTCAACATGATATCTGACAAACGTGGCTTCATTAAGCTGGCAAGCTGCCCAGAAATCGGGATTGAAGTGACTAATACACAAACTACTTTTAACATTTCATGATCATCCAACCTTAGCTGCTCGGCCATGCAGCCTAGCTAGCCAGGATGTTGACATGTACCGGCGAATGCTCTTCCCCCAGATCATAAAGACAATGACGAAGAGATTGTTGGCAAGCAGTATCCCACCAAACCCAGCCGAGATTACAGCTGTATAGCTGCTCTGCATAATCCAATCCAACACTTTGAAACCCAGACCGAAGCTGACAAGCTGCTTGCCCACATTCATTGCTATGAGCATTTCTGAAGTATCGCTATTGTATGAGTCCACGGCATATGCCAACGTGAAATTGTAGTAAAAGTAGCCGCCCCACGAGGACATGCCGGCGCCGAGGAAGTAGCCTATCCAGTGCAGGTTCCGCTGGGCGGTCAACCCGTAGACGACTAGGCCAACAGGGCCAACAATCATGGCGGGGAGCATAACGCCTAGCCGCATTTCGGCTTCGCGGATGCCGTTGTTGCGTCGTGTGAGATACGCCGCCAACATGTCTGATGTTGGTGTGAAGGGGACGGCGAGGAGGAAGCCTATCACAGACCCAACGGCATGGATTCCAGAGCTTGACTATAATGCAGCATCAGTGAGTGATTCGGCTCTTCTCTTTTCCGCTACAATCCCAACTTACCGCTGGCCAGTTATACGGAGGCGCCGTAATTTTGATTGGGAAAACAAAATTAAATGATAGAGCGCCTAGCCCGATAACTATACCAAAGGATGTGATGACCCATAGTACTTGGGGAACAAGAATGTAGGTCATTGACCTCCATAGCAAAGTGAAGAATGGTACTGTCGGATCACTACCGCCCCATGGCTTTAGAGTGGCGAGGAATGATTTGCGACCAGGTATGACGGGTACTTGTTCGACGGTATCCTCCTCGGGCTTATCCTGCCCAGGGCTGGGGCTTGATGAATCCTGGTCCTCGCTTGCGGCAGTGCTGATGTGTTTCGTTCGTTGGTACGAGGTCTCCTCCACGAAAAAGAAGGCTAAGATGAAAAGCGCGACAGCGAATGCTAGGATAACATAGAAGAAAAGTCGCCACGAATATTGAGTAGGGAGCATGTATGCTGCAGGGAGCGTGGCAAGTGCTGCAAGGCATAATGCAACTGTGAGAACGAATATTAGCTGAAGTCCCGATGATGGGCTGAGCAGTACCGCCATTACATGTGTAGTACCCGAGCTGTAGTCCACGCTCATGTAGGAAGAATATGTCGTTGACGAGTTGGACTGGCAATGCTTCGCACACGCCTGCTCCGAGGCAATGAACGATCCGGGCAGCCATAAGACCACCAAAGGTAGTAGCTCGTGAGCTAGCGGCGAGGCCAGCAATGAACTGTATAGAAAACTCAACATCTTTCCCCTTAACATAACGGGAAGCTTTCGCTGCTTACAGCTAACATGGATCCGAGCATGATAGGTCTTCTCCCGAATCTCAAGTAGAGTGGCACCAACAGCCAGGATGTAAGCCCATATACAAGATTAGGGTAAGAGATCAGAGTAGAAGCATCTGACGGCGAAACATCGAATATCTCTGACCATAACGTAACATACGGGCCGACGCCCAACAGTGCAGAGTTTCCGAGGAATGAATAAACGCAGATGATAACGAGAATCATGGTTTTCTTGAACCTTGGCCACTGGAGGGGATCATTTGGATCTTCCGCGGGCACGGGGAAGAGTGCCTGGCCATAGGCGGTATCGTCTCCATCTACTCGCGAATTAGCAGGGTACGAGAAGCTGTGCTTCCGCTCGAAGCCACTAACCAGCTGCTTTGACATAAACCGTGCCCGGGATATCGCCTTCTCGCGCATGGCTGCCGGTGAATTGTTAGCATACATAGTTTCGCACACGATTGTCGTGCGGGGCAAAGCATACCTGTGAACAAGATGGAAGCCCGGTTTGGGCGGCTGCTCAGTCGAGCTACTCATCGTATTAATTTTCTAGGATCGATACCAACCCCTACCGAAGATCTCACGAGTGATGGTCGGAATACCAGACCTAACTGAAAAAACGATCAGGAACTAGTTGGTGGTATATTTGGCATTTGAAAAATCGGCTTTTCAGGCAAAAAAATCCGTCACCTATCTCGTAGCACACCTTTCTCAAGGGGCCATTTTGTATCTTTATAGAAGCGGATAAGACCCCTGGGAGGCCGGCAATTGTTGCATTTACCCCACGACCCCATGGCCGGCTCTTGCACCTTTCAGGGATGAGCTTCGACATACCCTGGACATGCATCGCCGGGGTGAGACGTACGGAAGCGCGCTTGATATTAACCGCTAGAGGCGTGCTGCAGATTTCAACCGAAAGCGATTACAGATTCTCAGTTAAGCAGAGGGGAGACCTTGGCAGGCCAAGACCTCGCGGACGCGACATCGTTGCTCCGATATCCGGTTTTCACTCTCCAATTGTTAAAAGGGAATAAACGCCGAGAGGATTGGGGTGTATGGAAGAAAACTGTATCGTGAGCTTAATCTGGCAGATGTGAGCTACCTGGGGGGGAAAGATTATGCTATATTAGGTATGATATAGGGCCTCAGCTCCGCATGCGAGAACCCCGTATACTACGTCTTCCCTGATTTCTAGACGGACATGTCATATAACATATTGATGCATACACAGACGACGCTTGGAAACATCACGAATGAGAATAAATGTATCGAGACTAACGTATGCCTTGTGCCTCCCGGAAGCCTCACAATACAACGTCGGTCTATAGTAAGCAGAAACGCCCGGTCTAGACCGGGAGGCATACTACGAAGGAGAATAATACCCAATCACGATTAATGTGGCGCATATTTCTGCCCGATCGAAGTGTAGCATGATGGTAGGGACGAGGTTATGATATTCTATTAGTCTAGATAGCATGAACGCCACCCAAAACCACCCCCAGCTAGATAGCCTAGATATTGTCTATACAACGCTGCTCTTAGTGCCTCGTCTTCTCTTCCCGTTGCCGGAGCTCTGCCGGCGCGGCCGTAAGTCGAGTTTCTAGTCCACCTCCCTGTTCGGCTAGAATGCGGCTTAGAAACTCCGAATCTAAACTCACATTGGAGCGAATTTTAGACCGCCGCACAAGAAGCGTACTTATCATCCATAGGCAAAACATGAGCAAGACATGACTATCTGGTGACCTGTGTGAAAGATATTTTCGGTTTGATGTCGCTTCTTCTAGCTACTAGGGATTGACTGAGTTGTAAGTATCCTTCCATTGTGAGGTGCGGCGCCGGTTGAACCCGTGGTCGCGCTTCGATTGGCAGTAGACCCAGGGGCATATGATCGGGTATGGCAGCCCATAGTAGCTTGTCACCGGTCGGAGACTCACTCGTTGAGAGGTTCGCGCCGGCCGGGATTTGTACCCCTGACTCCGTCGTGGTGGCTGGGTCATCTGAGGATTCGGAACCCCCGGAAGCGGCTCCTAATGGTTTTCCTGGACCGGGCTTCTTATCATGAACATAGGGTTGCAGCCAGTGCCACCGTGCGGCGCCTAGAGCGGGTGGATCGATGTTTCCAGTCACAAGAGTCTTCCGGATATCGCTCTCGGAATCAAGTTTGAACTTGTCTTGGATATTAGGGACGTTGGATGTGACGACAATCGGCCCCTGGTGGAAGAAGGTTGCCATTTTACTCAGCGCAGCCTCGGTACTCCGGCGCGGCAGTGTTATAGATGAAGTGGGCAGGACGCCGCTGGAGACGTGCACGGCAGTAAAGGGGTCAATGAGGGCCGAGACCACCTGTAAGTGGCTGTTACGTTGCAGGCTCTGCTCTTCGTGGTCGATAAGAACGAACTCCGCGCTATCATTCGCAGGTGCATCAGGATCAGCGTAGAAGGGTGCCAGGTTGAGTGTGTCCGGAGTTATTTTGTGGACGTTAGGGTAGTTTTTTGGGTCTGCCCGGAACGTGTATAGTTGACTGTAGTCGAACTTCTCGATTGAGGCTTTATCGTGTATCCTTTCCGATTGTCCACGCTGTGCTGGCTCTTTTGGCGGTTTGTCCTCCGCCAACGGTTTCCAGAAACCTAGAAGGCCGTCATAGGAGCGGTTCCTACCGCCAATTTGAATTGGGAAGCCGCCCTGACCTTTACTCAGTTTCGGCGTGCTGTTACCTAGAAGCGTGTATCTCTGTGGGCGGCCGAATTCGTCACTCTCATTCTCCGATGGCGCGGCCGCAAGCTCTAGTGACATGCCAATATTGACAAGGGCCAACGGCCTGCCGGCTACACTAGTCAGATATTGGACGTAGCTTGAATCGGCCGCCCTGATTTCTCTCAGAGCAGAGGTAATCGTCCTGTAAAATGCTTCCATGTAGCCAGGATTGTTGGGGTCCATGAGTGAGTCAATGACATGGTCAAGCTGAGTCCGCTCATCGCCCTCGGATAGTTTGCCTTTTGGTCTCCCGAAGGGGGTCCACACGGGAGACTTAACGACGCCGAGGGGGCCGCCAAACCTGAGTTCTCGATAGAAGGTTCCGTCCTCAACGAAGAATTGCATTCCGTAGTCTGCATAATTCATGGCGACCCAGCCAAACACCGCGGCATTACTATCCCAGGCGCCTACGGGCTTCCATTGTTGGTGATGGTTGGTATCTAGATTACAGAAGGCTAAGTTTATCCGACAAGACTTAATTATCGGGGGAGGGATTTGGGCGAATTCACAATCGCCGACAGCCGTGTTTCCTGTGATCATGTTTGGCCTGCGGACCTTCGGAAGCTCGACCTCGCTTCTGGGTAGAAGAGTGCGTTCAAGTGTCGCGCCGGCGGTCAATATCGATTCATCTAGCGATTGATAAGTATACCGATCCGATAGACACGGAGATATACCGATTGTGCCTTTTCGCTTAAGGGGTGATTGAGCACGGAAACAGCGCACCCAAACTTGTGACTGATGTTCAACGTAGGTACATGAAAAGAATCTAGCCATGTGCTACTAGTTTAAAGGGACAGTATGATGTTGTGTTACCTCAGTAGGTTGCGAAAGCAGGTCGTGAGCGCCTAGGGGTAAAACAAGCGGGCAATCGTACTCTTCTCAGTGACCCTGTTGAAACCATTCCACTCTAACGATTGACCGCGGTCGTCTAGCTGGGCTAATCCGAAGCTTAGCTAACATGACTAGTTCTTGTAATGAAGGCTAGCTGCCTGCTTGTGAGATTATATAGGTACTTCTGACAAGAAGTCGAGGTTCCGTTTATGTAACTTTAGAGCATCTAGATTCTGAATCTAACGCGTCAAAGGTCGGGGGAATGTTCATCTGAGATTGCCGCCACTTTAGAACGCCGCGGCCGGGCTTCGGGAGTAGCGAAGCCATCATAGCTATTAAACGACATGCCGCGTGGCAAACTGGGCCGACTAAGTCTCCCCGGGAGGTCTCGATTTCAAGCGCGTGATGCCATATTCGGTTCACGAGAAAATCATTCGTAGAACTAATGCAAACCCTGTTGGGCTGGTGGCGGGACCGAGGGAATTAGCGCCCAGCGGAAAGGGGCTAGACTTTACAGCACCACCGCATCTCGCGTGTCTCATCTAGACTAGACCTCTTTCAGCCAGTCATGAACCCGCTGATTTCCCCGTTCGGAATTCAGACGAAAAAGATCAAGTCCATTTCGAGCTGCTAAGAAGTCTCCAGATCCGTCCTAACAATCCTACCGTTCTCCCAGGGAGCGGTCTCCTCGAGCTGTGTTAAACGAAGACGCTATCCCACTTCTGAGGTCTGTTACTTCTACGTGCTGTGCTATACTAGTGTATGTAGCTCCATGGGTAACTGAACAATCGGTCTGGTCTAGGCTCGGGGTCTAGAGGTGCTAGATACTAATTATAGTAGCCAATGACGCACCGGGCGTCCTCTCGAGTGCGATGTCTCTCTTGCGACTCTCCGAAGGAAGTAGGAGCACCTACGTGTTAGGGTCGGTGGGCTCTTGACGACATTATAATTGCGCTGTTATTGCCGATCCCATAACTTAACCTCTATCACGTTGAGAGCACGCGGCCTAGCGCTCTACTACCAGCATCGTCATGGCAACGTCTACGTCGTCCTTATCCGACGATGCGCCCCGGCATCTGACTCTCAATGCAGCGAGGACCCAATGGAAAAAGGTCAAAGCTCTCAACTCCCGGGTTCGGGGGTTTGATGCGGCGGGCAATGTGTACTTGTCCAAAGAAGAAGAGTCGAAACCAGCGTCTGGTTTCGCGCGTCCGCACTTGTTCTATACCCCGGGGCTGGCCACTGACTCTTCTGCTCCTATCAACATGATCGCCACCAGGCAGATCGTGAAAGCAGACGAAAGGCTTGACGGCGATTCTCCCAAAAGCTCGATGCACAAGATGGAGCAACAATTCACAATTGAAACCCCTCAATTCACTTTGCCCGAGGGAAGTGTCCACAGCGTTTATCCCGCCCAAGGCATGGCCGTGGGAGCGCCGACACTGCCACACATCGTCGTCAACGATCCCCATCTTCCTTGGGAACGCCAAGCTACCCTTGAAAACGCAAAAACGGATCCGCCGCACAATAGAGTCCCATGGCTAGCCCTACTCTGCTTCACGGCGGACGAGTTATTACTCGCCCCCGATGAGTTATCCGGCACGGGGCCGAAGAGTATATTTTCGAAAAAGGTAGATCAGAGCTCAACCCTAAGTTTGAAACTACAGCTAGGGGATATCTTGGGTCTCAATGCCGAAAAAACCGTCAGGCATTGTGTGCCCTCGGATGCTGACCCAAATACCTCTACGGAATTTATTCTCATGACCCCCGAGGTCTTCAACAATTACTTCTCACTCCCGCCGATCAATGCAGTACCAGTTCCCCAGAGCAAACCAGACGTAACCGCGTTTAAATACCTGGCCCATTCTCGAATTGTCAACAAAGAGGGCATGGCCGGCTTTTCTACGGAATATGATAGCACCTCTAGTGTCATCGTGGCACCACGCACTGGCCCCTTGAACATCACAAGCCCGACGCAAATTTTCGTCCATCTAGTTTCACTTGATAGGATAGACACCATCGCACCGTGGCCGGTGCCTGATGAGGGGCGCGTGGCTCTTTGCTCCCTGTATAGTTGGACGTACCAGTGCCTGCCTCCAGACTCGCGCGACATAGCGGACGTGCTCAACGATCTTATTGAGGAAAAGAGTGTCCTTTGTGCCTCGCGTCTGATTTATGAACCCTTGCTAGAGGGAAAAAGGAGTACACAGGAAAATCTCGTAGGGCAGCGGCTCAAAGATGGCTTCACGATGACAAAGTATAGGGTTCAGACGGGCGAGGAAACCGTTGCCTTCTTCAGGGGTCCGCTTGTGCCCACCGTAGTCCCTTACCCCCTTGACTCTACTTTAAATCAGCAGTCTACATTCTCCACGGATCTACAGATATTTGATAGGACTCTTGGCATCATGGATGTGACCTATAGCTCCGCATGGCAACTCGGTCGGACCCTGGGTCTTAGTGATCAGGCTTTTGTCTTGGCGCTTAGCCGACTGAGGACGGCGGTTCACAGTGAAGCATCTGCTACCGCGAGGGACCCATCTGGCAGCAGTTGCCAAAACCAGGAAAAGAATCCTGCGGAGTCACTACGGAAAAGCCTTCGCGCCCTGCAGTCTTTGACTGGTGACACGGATCTCTCGACATCCGCAGCAAGTGGATGGGACCGCTATAGGTCCAGTGACGAACCAGAAGACACCTCCTTAGGGGCAAGCAAAGTACACCAAACGTTCTCCGAGATAGCTAACGAGGCTGCTCCCAATATGGCCCAAAGCCGTGATGGTGAAGGTTTCTACAACGAGATAAATGCCCCAAAGTCTGCTGACTGGGCCGTAGTCCTGAAGTGGGTGCTTGATCGGATGTTCCTATATGGAATACCAGCGCACTACCTCATAACTGATCCGTCATACCTACCGAAAGAATCATTCCGGTTTTTCTTTATCGACCAAAACTGGATAGACGCCCTGGTTGACGGAGCTTTGAGTCTGGCGAATCATGTAGACCAGGACAACGATGTTGTTCGTGATGCGATCAAAAAGGCTATAGTCGCTTACCTAGACACAGAAGATCCGGTCTTAGGCTACAAGCCACAAAGGCCTACTTTTGGATTTTTCTTACGGAGTGATGTTGTCAGCCAGTTTCCCGATATGAAGATCGATGCGCCCTTCACATCCAGCTCGCCGAAAGCGCCGCTCTTACGCCGTGAAAAGATCGATTCGGACACCTTGCTTGTGCTTCTTGATCGCCTGCCTGGGAGCCCCGAGCTAGGCAAAGTGACACTCACACAACCACCTCATCAGCAACGTTTCGTAGCCGCGTCGCACGTTGGACTAGATCCTCACCCTAAAGAGGGTGAAGCGGTCAAGAACGTATTCAAGGTCATTCACAAGCCCGTATTTACTGTCAATGATAAGTCAGCGGAAGAGTTGCGGAAGCCTTGTGGTCTAGACGTTGAATGGTGGGAGGGCACCACATATGAAAACCCAGTCTTTAACTTTTCGACACGCATGCTTTATATGTCCAATTACGCACAGCATCTGTGGCGGAACTTGAAAGACAACATGGAAAGTGGCAAGCTCGATGACAAAGTGGTTAATGCTGCGATGGTTGCCATTCAGCTCAGCGAACCGGTTTACCAGGTAGCAATTGACTTTGCCACTGTAAGGGCCCCTTAGTGTGGGATAGGGGATAGATTCATGTGGTTGCGCACAGGTTCTTAAAACATCCTCTCTAGTTACTACCCTACGTACAAGAATAACCCCTTTCCGCCCTGCAATAGCCTCCTTCCGAAGCCTTACGGCAGTCTCTCCAAGTGTAGTAGCAGTAGCAACTGTACCTTGTAGCATAGTACCTCGCATGTAAATTTCAAGGGCTCGTTATTTCTTCGACAGATTGTGTCGCACCTGCGTCCGCTGTAGCTTTCAAGACCCAACCGCATCTCACAAGCCAGAATGCAGCCATCAGCGGCGTGCATGTTGATCCTACGGCCACGCCGAAGATGAGCTTGAAGACCTGCGGCGCCCACACGACATCAAAGTACCAATCCGCGCCCCGACGCGTTCCAACCAAGGTAAGAAAACCGATACTCGCGCCAAACACAACGGGGAAGAACGCGACAAGCAAAATGAGCGACCGTAGAGCATTCGAGAGGATAAGTTCAAGCCAGGGCTTGAAACCCCTCAACTCTTTCGATTGCTTGTGGTCTAGAAAGAAATACCATCTCATGAACCTGTTCTTTGGTTCACGGAAAAACCCAATCGGCGGCACTAAGCCCTTCCTCAGGTGGAAGTTGACGATGAAACATTCGACGACCCATGTTATGATGAATTGGGCAAGGAGCGTGAAGCCCGCATCTGCAGCAAGCGCATTGGGCAAAATAAACAGACGGACTGCATCTTGCGTATGGTATGTGGCTGGTCACTGGTCAATAAGTAGCATTTTACATAGACTCAGGCGGGTAGAGTTTACGTACCGTAAGCTATGCCGAAATTGATCCCCGCACCGAGGACAGCAGCAACAAGGCCATCAAGGACGAAAATATAGACGGCCTGGCGACTCGTGAGGCTGTCAGTTGGGGTCTTGAACTCCCAATCTTCACATTCCGGAATCGTCAAGTCAGGAATACCCTCGCTGCTGTGCTGGAGGGGAGCCTCAGCGTCGGTGTTGACCTTCTCATCCTGTCGCCCTGGCGTAAATAGGGGGTTTGTTGTCCATGGCATGACAACGGCGATGTTTCGCTTACGATATAAATATAGGGTACACCTAAGTATACCGGCGCGTCGTGCCAGATAAGTCGAAGCGAGTGCTCCCCCAAAAAGGTAGAATTAAGTCGCAATAAGCCGAGTCAGTCCGCGAAGCATAGAGACGACAAATTCCCCAAGGCTAGAACGCACGTACGGGTCTAGACACAGTGGAGGATCGTCGCGTACCAACAAGCCATTGTATGTAGGTGGGAGGCAATGTGAACCAGCGTCAGCGACGACGAGTTTGCAAGAAATTCATCAGGACTTAAGAGGCTAGTCAAAACAAGTAATTCCAAATTCCGTGCAGTGACGCCGGATTTGCCGGATGGAGCATTGATACCCCAACTTGATAGAGATCTTTTTATGACGATCTCTCCACATATCCATATGTAAGTAAAGTATTAATATGGAGGCAGTGAACTCTCAATTTCACTAGAAAAGCGACTCTAAAAGGGCTTGCGGCAAAAGTAGAGCGCATGCTTATATTGGGCTTATTTGCTCACCCTCTACAGCTACATTCATTTGTCTACACCATATTGCCCATCGTGATAGTCAGCGACATCTATGCTCCTAAACGGGTTAATGACTAATCATAATCTCCAACAGCCCACAGCGTTGCCGGTGGCAACCTGGTCGTCTTTGATTCCCTTTTTGGAAGGTAAGCAAGTGTGAATGTTCTCCAAGCACTTGAATCGATTGCAACGTAGCAATGATCTCAAGGGTAGTTGCTGTCTAGATAGTTATAATTGTGCCAGTTGAGTATAAGTCTACCAGGAACAAGGTATTCATACCACATACAAGTGCCTTTATAGATGGAAAGTATATTCGGGTTTCCCCTCTTCGGGATAGTCAAGGTCGTGTCTTTAGTTTCTGTCCTACATGGTCCTCGCCCTATTACACGTCCGAACATTGCCCAAGGATTGAGAAAATATCAATTTAGGGACATTTAGTTGAGTTGGCAGTCTATTCAGGACGTTGCATATCATAACTTCGATAAGTATAATGGGGAAAAGTGACGGCCCACTGCCTTGGATATGTAGATGACGTGAGGCCACAAATGACTTCGATCTCAAGGCAACAAATCAAAATGCATCGCCTGCCGACACAGTGGCCGGGGGAGTCATAACCTCTTACAATAGTAAGAGCCGTCACTGCCCCGTACTCCAACAGGGTTTGGATAAATTGACACCGGCTCATATGGAATTTCTATCTCACTTGAAGAAATTAGCGGCACTCCGTCTGCTACCTAGGCTCGTTGACTACAGCTCCTGTCCCCCTAGCTATTCGATCTAGGCGGTCCACGGCATGCTGTATCAATCACCCGACTAACGGCTTCGGCTTTTACCTACAGGTTGCGTTCATAGAACGACTGGATGATACCAATATTGCTAGCCTCATACTCCTTTAGCTCAACGGTTCCGTCTTTTCGTATGAACGTGTTTGGCTGCACAAATTTCCACTTTGGCTCTCGATTTGACACTACGATTTGCCTCCACTGCTCATATTTACCGTCAACGATACTCAACTCCTCATAGTAAGGTCCGCAAGCCCCAACGTCCGCAGTTGAACGCCAGATGGTGATATTGCAAAGCATCCGCCCAATGGAGGGTTTGCCGTGAGACAAAATCTTGGAGCGGTCGATACGGACGAAGAGCGTGCCGGCGTCTACATCGTGCTCGATCCACATAACACCGCCCCCGTCCCGAAGGATGTGCTTGAATATCGTAAAAGTTGCCTTTAAAATGAAGAGAAATTGTTTGGTTAGTTCAGATAGACGTGTATAGTGAGCTCATTAAAACTGCTGTGGGAGCTTACCTGATCATGATCATTGCCCCAGGCCTNGGTTTCACCGTTGAAGCTACGAAGCGCACGGAGACCTTCAACTCCAATGTATATAAATGAATTGTAAACAACTGTACGTCGTTAGCTGCGTATTTCATGAATGCATAAACCTATGGGACTCACGGTTTTCAGCCGTAGGCGTGCTTGTCTCGTCATATCCGAACAATTCAAGGACGTCCTTGTCACTTGCGAAGTAGCTTGCAGTCAAATACGCTCTGCACTCTTCCACTGTCGTTGCTAACTTCCCCCATACACTGTTCCAGGTTTCCCCGGGTTTATACCACGTCTGTATTGGTTTGCCAGTAAGTGGACTGATTGGTGGGGAAAGATGGTCAAAGTTAAATTTCCCCGGGCTGGCCTCCGTGAGCAGTTTCCCACTTCCATGGCCGATGATCTCGTGAAGTGTGTTGCCTATAGACCGTACTATATGGGCGGAAGCCATGTACTCCTTAGATTCAGACGAGATAACATAGAAACAGGGTCTGCCGGGGGTAGCATTGAGGTTCAGTCTATTTCCATACGCGATGCTCTTGGCGCCATGTTTTACCCCTTCATCTTCCTAAAGCTGCGTTAATTCTTCTAGTCACGACACCTTGGTGAACACTTATATATACTGAAACTTACAATGGTGATATTCGTGCCTTCCCAAACAGTAGAGGACACAAAAGCCAGGACTTCACAACAGTCGGACGAGTTAATACTATTCTCAATGGCAAGCTGCAAAGCACGGCTCTACTAACCATGGATTATTGCGAAGCCAGGAACGGCTAGGTCGCCAGGCTCGAATGGCCCTTTACCGTTATTGTCGTCGGGTACAGCCCAAGGGAGCTTGCGAATAATTTCGGTAGATTTCTCAATTACCTGGCGTATCTTACCGGTCTCTTGAGAGTGTACGATACCGGCTGCGGCTTGCCACTCGCCCCTCAGGCCATGAGGATCACGGTATCCGAATAGGAGACCCATGCAATGTTCAACTTGAGGGGCTTTGTCGGTCACCCAGATCTTGTGAGCGTCACGAAATGCTTTGTAGTCCCCGGTACGAAAACTCGTTATAAGTTGCGAAATGGTAACCCTTTGCTCATTTGTTGCAGCGTGTTCGAGGGCCCTAGTCAGTTCGTCACAGATCTTAGCCATCTCATTGCTATGGTCGCCACGACGGAGGAAGACTTTAGCTGGACGCTCAGCCCCAATACTGACTTCTCCCAGGAACTCCGGTTCGAGGTCTCTGTCTGCGGATGTCTGAAGGACTTCGAACACATCGAAGCTGCCCTTCTCTGAAGCACCACCCACTGTACGCTTTAGGAGACGAGTGTTCTCTGGCGCTATCTTTTTAGCCTCCATCATATTAGAGATGGCTTCGATCTCCGCTTTCGTAATCTTTTCATCACCGGGATAGTAGTTAGATTGGCTTCTCTCACTGGGGTATCCGAAGCTACTTGGTTGCGTTGCCATCATCGGGTTTATGATGCCCGCAAGACTGGCGCTTGCCTCGGGCGAAATCTTTGCCATCTTATGGAGGGCGTCCTTCGAGATATCAGGTACGACCTTGCGATCTCCATCACCCTTTCCTTCTAGCATTAGTAAACGGATCAGCGGTTGGAGGGGCCACGGCGAAGGCTCACAAAGTAATTCCCCAGGCTTGACAGGAACATCCCAGCGAAACTAAGCCATGTATCGAGATCGGTTTGGGTGATGCCGAGTTCAAGATATCTATCCCACGACCCATCGCATGATTTGTGTAGCTCTAGGATGAAGTCAAATATGTCCTCAGCCTCAGGCGAGCATTGTCGGAGCACTATCCTACTTCCATGCCAGCACGCCCTCGCCAGGTGATGGGCATACAACGTCTTGTGTGGTTGTCTGTCCGCACCTTCATCTGCTACTAGATCATCGAAGACGGCGCGTAGCTCAAGTCTATGCGTGACTTCGTCATCTTTCCCATTCAGTGTTAACGACATATTGACTGGCGTTTGTAAGTCTCCGCGCTGTCTCTCCACGGTTCCTCGTTAAATATTGGATTGAAGCAGGAGAATAAAATCAAGAATAATTTTAGATTATCCGTACCGTAGTGATCTATCATCCAGAAAAGCGGGGGACTTCTCCCTTCAACCTGACATGTTTCAGTTGAACAGCTCGTATTGGCTAGGCGCGACTCGTCGCCTCCTCCTCAGTCCCATATCTTGTATTAAAGCTCCAGCCGAATCACATGCTTAGAAAGTCTAAACAGTTTTAGTACACAATAGCTATAGATCTACAATGGCTAGCGAGGCATAATATATCCAAATACTCTCCGAGACTAATTACGTGCTTTATTACCATTAAAACGATGAACACCAGGCTTCTTCCTACTGGGGTTTGATATTTTAGATTCTATGTGCTAGGCGACTTCGATATTTGCATGATGTTTAACGGAATGTATCGGGCCGCGCCCTAGTCAACCAGATGCCGTCTTTCGTGATATTTTAAACAGTTGTCTCCCGTAAGCTGCAGTACTCTCCACATACTGTTCTATAAAACATCATTCATCTATTTTCTCTACACTGCACACCTGTAACCAGACTCAGCTGCCCCCAAGTCCTAACGTATATCCATGCCGGCCACATATCATCGAAAGATAACGGTAGTCGATCAGCATCTATCTATGTGTGTTACAGTAGGTGTAATATTGGTTATCTTTTCTTTGCCGCATACTTGCACGTAGGTCCTACTAAGATATATTCAGGTCACACTCCTCTACCTGCTGATAAAAACAGCCCCGCCCTCGCCGCAGACTCACGGGAGGACTTACCAATACGGAGCAATAAGCGTGGCTCCGATATAGACCCGCAATCCCCCCTGTAGCTGCCCCCGTGGTACTGACAAGTCCGGATAGACTATTAGCGGCCCGGAGCGGTCCGGTCCGACCCTTTAGTGATTAGTATACTTTGTCGGGGGTTTAATAAGCACACGAATGACGAAGAGGCTGCATATCACAATTACTTACAGATCCTATCCACTCACAAAAGCCTACGTACAAAAGCTTTGTGTTTATTGGGAGTAATACTGCAACTTCTCAATGCAACGTGCTCACATCACACGTAGGTATTACCAGGGAGATGCTACAATGCAGGAGGTAATTCTTCCGTTTGGTGAATCTAACAAAGGTAGGCCTTCAAGTGGCTAAATCTACCCGTGAGAGTAAGGTTCAAACTCATGCAAGTCAGTGATCCCAGACCGGCTTGCACAAACTCGACTTTTTCCTTCTTCTCTCAGTCCTCACCCTTTTCCTCTCGTCCCGCGGCCCGCTCTTTCGCCTCGTCCTCATGGTATCCAGTCCACACAGTAACGTTCACCCATACTACCTGCAGCATTCTCAAATTAAATGTTTCAAGGTCTCTTTACTTTGTCGATATATTGTTTTATCCTCTCCTAGTTCGCACGGAGGGGTTTGCAGCTTGAGCACTCCAAAGTCTAATGAGCCAGCCTGTGTACCAATCACGGTAGACCCTGGAACTAGTTTAAGCAGCCTCAAAACGTTCTTGCTAACAAGTTCTTAATCGGCGAGGGAGAAGATGTGTAGGAACTTAGCAATGTGAACGATATGCCACGTTCCTCTCGTCTTGGCAAGCTCATCGCGAATCGGAGAAAATATCACCCGTGATGAAATGAGACTCATTGAAGTTATCGCTATCCTTAAAGAGAGAATAACCCGCATCTTTGAAACCTAGAAGTACGTCTGCACCGTGGATGCTAGACGGTGACAGGCCGTCGTGGAGGAGGCATGTTCCTAGATCGAGATATCTAGGAGTTGGGGTTGTGGAGGCGAGTCTTTCGCGGGTGCGGACATAATCGTGATGGCGAAGAAATCCCTGCTCAATGGACCAAAATTCACCAATCCACGGCCAGGGGAAGACTTTCCAGGCTTGCTCCTGCTGTACACAGGTTTTAGATTTGAATGTCAGAGTATAGCTAAATGATCTACAATCTGATAAATATATGGAATAAAATCGCCAGGGGTGACGTGACTCCATTCTTCGAGGAGTTTGCGGAACGATGGCTTTAGCTTGTGTTCGCATTGGCTGGTAATACCACGGCAGCCTAGTCGAGCGTGCCACATGGTCCTCAGGAAGTCTCCTCCATTTTTCAGCCTCACCAGCCATGATGGGATTAGGGCCTTCTTTTGGTTCGTGAAAGGAGAAATGAGGGCGAGGGCGAAGAGGGAGAGAAGCGGAATAGCAGGAGGTCCAAGGCGAGAAGGGTGGATTAGGGGGCAATGAAGGTACCTGGTAACCTAATGGTCATTCCGGGATGGAACAAACGAGAAAGAATACGTAAAAAGGCTTCTTGAAAATAGAAATAAACAGAGGAGAGCCCCCACCATCTAGCTGTAACGAGATGGAGGATTGCATTGGGCTTGCAGGAAAGCGTTGCATACCAACTAAGGTAAGCCACCGGCTCGATACCCAATACGAAGCCTTCGTATGATGGTATATTGGGATATGCATAATAAACTTGTGTCTGGACAAGGCCTGTAGGAAGGTCTTAGGTACGCCCCCGTACGGGACACGTGCTTTTGACAGGCCAAATGGAACATTGAATGGCCGGTGTAAGGTTTGTTGGCGACAAACAATCGACAAATATATCTGATTTCAAGATTGCTTCCTCAAAACAACCTCCTTCAACACCAACACTAAACACCAACACAACCACTACTATGTAAGGAACAAAGGAACGACTCCTTTTCGAGGCACTAGATCCTTCCTACGTTTCTTACTGCATTGCCACACCACCAGGCGTTCGTATTTCCAAAGCTCGTCGTACTGCCGCCGCCGCTGCCGCCACAGAAGCCA
>JAPUUL010000407.1:0-19123 GCA_029590625.1 Lasiodiplodia mahajangana
GACAGCATGACCGGCTACAAGGACATCTTCTCCGCCCCGAACCCCGGCGGCTGCACCGCCAACGGCCTGACTCAGAGCAATTGCATCAGACTCACCGCCGCCGCTTGGTAAGTTCTATCTGTCTAACCTTCTACTAACCCTCAACGGCAACACGCAGCATATATATATATTATATATTCTAGTCTTGCTAATTGCTTGTGTGAAAACTCACCAGGGACCCGGCTGGACGCGGCCTCTTCGTCGGCAGCGATAATGCCTCCGAGGGCGAGATCTACATCCTAACCAAGAAATAAATTACGCGACTCCAGCGCTAGCGACATCCTCGCCTTAGATAAATGGTTTCAATGCTCTCGGGCCTCTGTATTCTCAAGATTGATAGTAGGCGTGGCGTATTAGATCATGGACCAGGTCGTGTCCGAAAGTAGTTTCCATGCAGAAAATCCAACAATGACTTTCGCTAATTCGTTACTGGAAACCATTGATTGCTATTAGACCTACAGATTCTCGTGATTAAACCCCTGAACACGTAATTTTGCTCAGGCTCGGCTCACCCTGGCCTCAGTCTTGGAAGTGAGCTGACCTAGTAGTACCATGACCCAAGAAGCGATGCACAATTTTATGCAACTCGAAACCGTAATCCAAGGTTGGGCTGCCCGCTTGCTTGTTTCGGTTGCAATATCATTCTACCTTTGGTCTCCATTCTTATATTTTAGGTTTAGCTATTCAGCTTTTGCTGATTGACCGACTAATTAACTATAATCTTTGACAACAGTAAATGGTACGTAAGCAGTCTCTATTGCAAACTTTCTTGCGTGCGTGGCCCTTACGTAGGGGCAAGGTCAAACTGGCTGTAAGTCTTAGGTTAGATGGGCAGTACACAACTGCTTCCATCTGTATTCATTCGTGCACTATTTTAACACATATATAGCTAGTGACTGAAACCTTCACTTCTTCATCATATAATTCTAGTGTTCCACAACGGCACCGCCTATTGCAAGGTCGTGACAGCAAGTATTAACGCTCCATAGCCTAGAGCGGCCCAGGTATTTTACCTCTAAAAGCGACAAGCAACCTGAATCAATACTATGGCCACTCCTATTCCCAACACTGTGCCTGGCACCCGATTATACCAAGCACAGTCGCGTTTACTGTTGATGATGCCAGTCAAAATGATGCTCGATATCGCCGACCAAACCGCAAGCGTTGCCGATGCCGTGTCTTTGGCATTAACGTGCAAGGATTTATTCTCAATTTTATCTAAATATATCAAGAGGCTCGACGCACATTCTAGAGAGATACTTCTATTGACTCTAGAGCGGAACACCAGCTGGGTAGTCTATTGCCCCGTTGCACGCAAACTACTCCCCTTTGACTTTAAAGAGTGCATCTTTTATTATCCGAACAGATCTGGCATCTATCAAGCATTCCGCCCTAATGGGGAACGACACATACGCTCGATGTGCCCAGGCCGAAGTTTAAGGGTCAGTTTTTTGGAAACCCGTCTTGTTAGAAACCGTCGTCTACTCGGTGTTACGCATGGAATCCCTCTTGCCTGTTTATCACTTTCGGGACGCAAGTCGATAAGTTTTCTGTTTATGAAGACGCAGTGCAAGACGTACCTTGAAATTTCACGCACAGCGAAATGGATAGGCGACGACCTGTTCCTATCTTACACATGGGTCTTTCGTGTGATGGGAGTGGGCAATACAATACGGGTTATTTCGACCCAGTCATTGCACGACTTCATCCGCGACACACTGCTAGACGATGCTTGCTATCACTGCCGACTGGATGGGAGATTAAATTCTCATTACGGCGTCCTTCATCCCGGTCTTGATGAAGCTGAGGCAAAGCTCTCTAACAACTCCGCATACGAAGGGATAGGGGGTTGCTCTTGTTGCGAAACTGACTGGGATTTATCGATCTCGTGGTTACAACACAGTCTAGTATTCAAAGCTGTAACGTACCACGATCTAGGTTGTTGTTCCATACCACCGGATCCAAAATGGCAGAAGCTGCTGAACTTTCGTAGAGACATAGATTTGCCACGGGAAAGTTGCCACGGCCATGTGAGGCATATGTGGATAAATAGTGGCTAACAAATTCTCACAGCTCCTCCTATCGTTAACAAAGCCTTTGGCTAGGGTGGCGAGGTTCGCTAACGCCAGTGGAGGCTCCACTTCCTCCGCGTTCTTCTCTACCATCAATTCTCTCACTCCCATCAGGCCCCGTGTGCTTGGACCTTTGGTTTTCGTGGTATATTCGGGTAGTGGCCCTAAGAATGGTTTAACATTCCTGACGTGCAAGTTTCGCCCTTGCTGCCCCGTCAAGGGATCGGACAAGATCATCTCGACTCTATATGGGCCTCTCCATCGAGGTTGGAACTTTGGGAAGCGGGACGCATCCTCAGGAACAGCTGGCTCTCCCCTTCGTCTATGTGCTCCGACGGTTGTGTCACGTCCCGGATCGAAATACTCCTAGACCCACTCGGGTGGGTTTAGGATAGGTATAAATTGCAACGTATGTTGAGGCTAAGTGTCACGGAACCATAAGGCTTGGCGATACAGGGGTTAGGATATCCCTTTAAGTGCCCCTTCGGCTCCGTAACATAAAAATGAATAACGGGGCTTCTTATATATAACTGAATAATGCAAGATAAACCAATTAAATAACAGTATTAAGATGGTATTAAGCTCAAATAATGCTCTTATTAGTATATCTTATACATGCAAAAGCCCCGTTATTCCATTTTTATGTCACAGAGCCGAAGGGGCACTTAAAGGGATAGATATATAAGGGGTATTGTGTTAGTGCGAGTGGGTAGACCCCATGGGGCGGGGAGGGGTCTACTTGATTACCTAAGGAGGAATTCTTTTATATTTTCCTATAAAAGAATAAGTAGTTATTTTCTAGCTTCGTAGTTTTCAGTCGCGGGTAGCGGTCTCCTGAGGGGAGACACCTCCGGTGTCTCTACCATGGAGATAACCTCACCAATTTACTCATTTTCACTGAACCCCTACAAATCTCTGGAAGTGCTATGTGACAAGGTCAAGTCTCCGGAGTACGGTCTCCGTGAAGACTACACGAGCCGTTTCAGTATACATAGACTATAGGATACAAGGAGAATTTCCCTCCTTATACAATAACAATAGTCAGTTCTGGACATACCAGCAGTGTGAAATGTGACATGAGGATGGAGTTAAAAATGTATATAAATAGGAGTCCGGGGAACCCTCAGGGTAAAAGGAGATCTTTCCCCCCTGTGCAATAACATATGTGAATTCTGGTCAGTGTAATATGATAGGAGTCAGCAGAAGTCTTTCAGAGCTGGATCACACTGACCTTGAGGAGACAGAGGCATCAGGAGTTGGGGATTGTCTTAGTTCACCCAAAGGTGGTAAGCTCCAGCATCGCGTCAAGATGCAATCCCATCGCTGGAGAAGGGTGCCTCAGTAATCACTGAAGCACCCCCACCTCTTACCAGGAGGCTAGACTTTCGTTCGTGTTCCATAACGCCAGGGTCCAGACTGTTAGGCCCATTGCCTGGATTTGCGCCAACATTTGACTGCCGAGGACAGGGCTTCTATTCCTCGGCCAGAGAGAGAAGTTTACCAACGCTCTCACCGAGACTGGAAAGATCCTTGTGTAAGGATCAGATCTCCTGAAGGCTACTCAGCTCACGCTGTAAGGCATGGTTTTCGCGCATCAGTTCTCGGGCAAATGTGTGGTCACTGTTAGAGACATCGCGTAGTGCGTGCTGCAACAATGACCGAAGACACGGCTTCGGCAACCTCCTTCTGACCGAGGATTTAGAGGCCAAGCGCAACAACAAGAGTCTATTACGCACCACACGTATGGATGGCCCTGACACAAAGGTAGTGGCCGCCCACGCAATAGTATAGGCGTCTGAGGGCATGCTAACAAACAAGTGAAGAGTGCAGTTGGTCAGAAATTCAAATTGCAAAGACTCGGGTTTGAAGAACAAAAGAGAAAAGAGAAGAAGTGGAGGAACAGATGAAAAAATAATATAGCCATTGGTAGCTCGTTGCGTCCTGTGTATAAAGGCAACTGCAACAAGATGTGACGTGCCGAGGAAGGAAAGTCTCTACGTAGGTAATCAAACTTATTATAGCCAAGGAGGCAACAACAACTGCGTGGAAGGAAATTGCGTTTCTTTTACCTACTGTACTAGGCCCAGGTACCCATTGGTTGTGGGTTGTCACCCGTCACGGTCCTCACGGTCCTCACGGTCCTCACGGTCCTCACGGTCCTCGGACCTGGTCATCGGACCAGACGGCTGCCAGACAGCTGTCCTTATAAGAAGGTCATATGGGGTTATGGTCTAGCCATCGCAGCCATAGTTAAGATAGTTGAATCAACACAATTCACATCAAAGGACTGCAACAAACTGGTAGCTAGCGATTGTTTCGATCAATCGACCTCCGGGTTATGAATGACGAATGGCGTTCCGTGATGCCGTGTCTTGGTGAAGTGGCTTTCCACTAATAAGGTAAGAAGTGCAATCGGAATTTTGAATCAGACAGGTTAAATGGAAGCTGCTGGTGTTGCGACTCTCGTTTTATTCCTGCTGCAATAGCCTTGGAACCTAACATGACGATCAATACTACTTGTGAAGTCAGAGTGGCCATAGTACCAGTTTGTAGTAAGTATATAATTACCTCCTTTCAGCAATGTTGTTACCGACGTTACCTTTATTATACATAGGTACCTACACAAATACGAAAGCAATAGTGGGAGCATTAATAATCAACATAAGGCAGAATCGGGAAGAAGTATTTGTTGTGATAAACCCAGGTTAAAAAGGGTTTGATTAGGACGCTATTTCTCTCGTGAGTGTCGTCCGACTGATCCAGCTCGAACTTCGATGTCATAGTCTGCACTGGTAATAAATCCAAGCCTTATTCTTGACCTTAGTGCTGAACCGTCACTGCTCGTTCCTAGGCGCCAATTCTCACGATCACCCTTAAGCAGTAACCGCAAGTTGTCTGGAGTACAGTGTACATCATCGAGTTTGTTGCTTGTCAAAAAGGGGTTGGGACAGAAGGTCTTGTAGAGTCATCATGAGCGGAGACCAGCCGAGCATCAGGGGACTCAGGTCATAGAGTGGTAGGGTGAACCAAGGGGTAGAGTAGCATTAAGTATGTAATATCAAGATGTAGAAGCGAGGAATTTAGAGTCCAAGGCTTGTGGCTTCGCCACTACGCGGTGGTCACATGACGTACCTATGATCTGTACGCCGGTACGTAAGTAAAAATTAAACTCTTCCTTAGACGATGTTAAAGGAACAATTAGTCATCTTATATGAGGAAGTCGTCGATTGAATCTATCTATGAGCAAGCACTATCTAACCCGTACCAATACCAGTACCAGAGTTGATATCTACGTGTATCCATCTACCTAAGCCAGCAAATCCTGCTCTCTACTCAGTACGTCGTGAAATCGAATAGGCCATCGGCCTAAAGTATCCCTTGAAGTCGCAGTAAGTAGCAAGTCATGGCAAGCCGTTAGGATATTCCATCTCCTGGAAAATTCACCACAGCAGTCGTCCCCCCATTCCCCTACCCATCCATCACTTGATTCTCTAGTTTATGTGACTGTGTCTAACCGGAGCAAACGCAGGTACTTCGTTAACCCCTTAGATATTATGTCCGTTCACCCCCAGGACAGTCTCGATGTGCCGAAAGCCCAACTTCTCGTTCTTGTGCGAAGCCAAGAGAGTAGCAGACTTAAGCACGTTCTTAATAATCCGCCCATTGATCTCAAGCCGCTCCAGTCTAGCCAATTGTTCCGGACCAATATCATAGCCACCCTGCCGACGATCTAGGAAGCCCTGCCACACTGCTCTTCGGGCATTTGCATCCAGATCCGGGTATTCTAGTTGGAAATGGATTCTACTATTGAACGCCTCATCCATATTCTTAACGCGGTTGGTAGTTAGGAACAAGAGCCCCTCGTAATATTCAAGCGTGCGCAGGAAGATCGAGACAATGCGGTTGCGGTCGAGGTCGTGCGTGCTGCGCGCCTCGAGGAAGACGTCGCATTCGTCGAGGAGCAATATCGCGTTCCAACGCGCAACCATGCTCAAGACTCGCGTGATGCCAGCCTCGACATCAGAAGAGGTGGTGCCAAGGTCTCCGGCGCTCATCATGTACAATGGCACGCGCATGTGTTCCGCGACGGATTCAGCTGTCAGAGTCTTTCCAATGCCAGGGCCGCCTGATAGGAGCATGATTATGCCCCGTCCCTTGCCGGAAATGACATCGTCGAACACGTCCTTTTTCTGAATCTGCGCTTGCGCGATGGCAAGTATCAACGACTTATGGCTCTCGGGCATGACAAGGGAGTCGAATGCGTTGTCGCTGAACACTATCTCGCTAATAGAGTCAACGAAGAATTCAAGCCAGAGCTTTGCACGAAGAGAATATCCTCGAACGACTGGTGCGCATATAAGAAGCTGCTCTGCTTTAAGGGAATGCCGGTGCTTGACTGTTGTATCATGGACCTCTAGCTCGTTGCCGTCATACACCGAGTCATGTTCGAACCATTCGTCATCAGAATCATTAGCTTGGACATTAATCGCAGCTTCCATACGGCCAATTGACTTGAAGTATAGGCGGAGATGAGCGTTCGCCTTCCTATACGCACTACCATCAACTATGATACGGCCGTCAACCGTTATCATCTGAGGCCCGAAACGAGTGATTTCGATAGCCGGTCCCCTATAAGACTTGTAGTGATAACCGGCAAGCTTTTCAAATTCACGGCCTCGAGCGATGAGCTTCTCTTTAACACCTTCTTCATCGGGGTGGTATGATAAAGGGAAGCAATCGAGATCGGTGATCGGTACTGTGCCCTCGAAAGGCGCGATGAAGAAGGCCATCACACTATATCCAAATCGCGAGCCATCCCATTCCACCCTCTGGCATTTCAACTGGAAACATGGGCCCATCTCTGGATGTTGGATGAACTGGCTGTCGAATAGGCGGGCTGCGATAGGTTTGCTTGATTGGTTTGCATAGACGATGCATCCCGGCTCAAAAATAGTCCATATCTCTTCATAGCTCACCACCTTATGCTTGATGTAATCCTCGGTTGCGGCAATAATACCGCCGAGTTCATTGTATAGGACGTCCTTCAGCAATGAGAGGTGGAGTTCCGTGGCCTCATCGTGCTCGCCGCTGACCGCTGCGCTCAGTTGTCGACGGCGGTGAACGAAGGGTTTGAACGGCGCAGAAAAGATAAGTCGAGAAAGAGTGGTCGTGACTCCGGGGTAGTCTTTCAGCACATCGTGAAGGATTTGCCTGAGGAGTGGGCTTTGAATGATAATACTATCAATCTCCAACTTTTTACGAGAGTCATAACTCTTTTCTATTTGAAACAGGTTAATATGATATATGTAGGGACCAGAAATGCAAATGGAAGGACTCGACTTACTGTTGCGAACGAGGATGGCATATTTATCTGTTTTTTTTGTTTTCGGCGGGCTCGTCAAGGTCATCTGGCATCTTGGACGTCCAGGTATGCTTGCCGTGCTTGTCGGACTTCTGATATAGGTCCTTCTTCTCACAGATCATCCCAACTGCTACTCTCTCATCTGCATCCCCTTTAGATTTCACCCGATCGTGATCGATCGCCGCATCAGAGACTTCGATCTCACCATCACCAACGCGCATGTTTCGCATCTTCTCCGCCATGTGAAGCACAGCCGCAGTCGCAGTCAAGCCTTCAGTAGTCTGGTTATCACTAGCCATGTTGTCTAGTGCCTGGGAAAGTGACGGAATCAAATAGCGGATCGTGGATGGTAGTCGTACTAATCAGCATATAAGCATCATAGAATCGGCATTTAAGCATAATAGATACTTACTTTACTCTCCTTATGATACTATGTAGGCAGGCAAGATGAAGAATAAGAATGGTATAAATGTAGGTGCGGGCGTGGGTGTGGGTGTGGGTTGTGGGTGCGGGTATGTGTATGGGGGGGGGGGGCATGGGATAGGTAGAACCATTCATGGGAGGAGTAGAGTACGTGTGCACAATGTGATAAATAACCTGAGAACAGGCGAAACAGAGAGCACCGATTAGCTGGCTTGAGGTACCTAGGAGGTCGGTGCCCAGGTGATCAGTCGTACGCGGTTGCAAACACCTACCTACATATGTACATACTCTAGGCAGGTACCGTACATGCCTCAACTACAGAGCCTTCTGTCGGCCGTTCCTGCCTTCCGCCTACAACATAGCCTACCTCCTGCCTTTATACTCGAGCCTTACTGAAGAGACGCCTCAAGAGACTTCATCACTACCACCCCCCCTCGTCCTTTAAAATATCAACAAGCCTATCACAGCCCTTAATTGACATCAAAACTTATACAAAGTTAATTTTTTCTACCTACTGTCTATTTCAGGAAATTGTTAGTCACAGTCGGGGATCATTGTTCTAGACAGAGTAGGCAGAGCAGGCAGAGTAGGCAGCCGAAGCTACACATTACGGCCGCAGCTTTCATTGGCTAGAGCCCTTTTAACGTCTTTGTCTTATTGGTTCAGTATCTGAGAAGCTAATATTAGGTAAGCGTAGGCTAAATCTGAACTAGTCACGATTCGATTCGATGTGTGGCTCGATTAATGAGCTTCTTGCACTTTGCGAATCCATGCTTGACGTAGCTACATATAAGTGCAAGAGTCTTTTCTCTCTGTGAAGCTGCAAACATATCCCCCTCGTTCTTTAGTGCAATATCCTCTCCAATTATAATCCCTAAACTCCATGACTCCGTTTAAAACTTCTCGTGGCCTCAAATCTGCAATCCCACCTCTCTTGATATATGCCGGACCGGCACGAGATCGGACTATTATCACACTGCGCAGCTTCGCAGGCCGGGGTATCATGAAACGAAATACCTACACCTTCGCCAGTAACCTTGGATACTTATTGGTACGTCTCAAAGAGATGCCGGCTCCGCAGGCGCGGCAACTCGTCGGCATTACTGATGACCAACTAGCCTAGGACAATGTCCTCAACAAAGCCAGTCTTCCGATCTTCGATTGATTGATAACGGTCTTGGATGTTCTTGGTCTCTGCTTCTTTTGCCACCACTCGAACAAACTCCAAGGTTTTTAACTTATGATCTTGCCCAACCCCCTTCTTCCAAGACTCAAAATGCTTGCGTAAAGTTAGCTCATGATCACCTTCCTTGATTCGGATCATGGCCTTGTCACTCTGGTCCAGTCCCCTAACTGCTGGTTTCATCATGAAGAGCGTCTCCACGTTCGGCCATGATCTCGAAATTGTGATCCAGCCGGGTTCCGACGTCAGTGGGAGATGGGCGGAATCGATCTGGACTGCGAGTCTTTGGACTGCGGCACGGTCCTCCCGCCGATACTGCTGGGCACAGTAGAAGCCTCTGCATCCACTATGACATGGCTCATAGACAACAATGTCAACGAAAGGATTAACAGCCTGGGGACGCAAGGGGATGCTCGTCCCTGGATATGTAGTCATGGAATTTTGTCCAAAGAGTGTCTGATAGTTTCGCTTAGCGATATATACCGAGAGCCTACACGCCAAAAACCAAGTCGGAAACTTGTTCTGTACCCCAAAGCTATGGGCATGTTCTAGAACGGACCACCGATTGCATATGTACGTCAAACGGGGCTGAATCGCAGCTTCCCAGATCATCAGTCTAAGCTCTGGTGGGAGGTCTCGGTATTTATGGAATATGTCTAGGGGCTTCGCGAGTCGAGCTGAACGGCGGAGCGCCCCAACAACCGAGCTGGTCTTTGTCCGGGTCTTCTTCCGCCTCTTTTGGATACGGTTGTTATTGCTTGCAGAAGCCGACAGAGTTGATGATTGCGGTGATCCCCCCGTAGGTCCAGACTTAGCCCGGATGCGATCTGATCGACGAGGAGCGCAGAGACCGCCAACAGCTTGAGGATGACCATCTCCCAGTCCATCATTTTGTGTCTCTCCGATTATGTTATCCATTTCAGTTGTTTCAGCGGGCGGATGACCGACTTCAGGCCCTTTACGAGGCGTCTCTTCAATTATACTGTGACTTTCAGCTGTTTGGCCCACTGCCTCGCGGTCATCGTGGCTCTCTTGATCATTGTCTTCTATTGACCGGTAATTAACGTCTCGAGCCTCTTCGAGACGCGAAGCAGTCGTCTCCCGCCCACCGCTTCTAGTAGTCGCATGAAGCAACCTTCTCTGTGCTTGACTTTGGATAAGGGGACTCTCTGCCAAGATAGAGTCAAATCGTCCCTTCGCCGTAGATCGTGTCACCGGCCGAGATAAGTCCGCTGTACCGAAGAAATTGGGCGATGGCCCGCCGGCCTGAGGCGTGGACATGAGGACACTGCTCACCATCTCGACTGTTCCTTCGTTCGCACGACTAGGGGTTAAGAGCATCACGCTGGAAACAGCCAAGACATCTTGACTGGCCTCCTCTTCTCCTCTCTCTACACCTGTTGGCCAACGTGGCCCTCGGTTGGCGGGAGGCATTTGAGTATATAAGTCTTCGTAGTAGTACCGCTAGGTTGGTGTCTATGTCGGCTTCTCAGCGATTTTCGATTATGTATCTAAGTCGTCGAAGAGAGCAGCGGGGTCCGAGGTTGGCCTAATATTGGGGAAGTAAGCCTCAACATCACAAAGACCCAGCACGTATTTCTTGTGATGTTATTACATAGGGCAAAAAGAAAAAGAATATAGAGGTGACTGGGAAACGAAGCATGATCGAAGTCTAAGGCTAACTTCGGTCATCCGAATTCGATCACGAGCCAGTGTGGGTAAGATTAGCGAACGACAAGAAAAGTGGGATAGTTACCAAACAGCGAACTGTCTGAGCGAGACTCTCGAGCAGGGTAACTCAGAGCCAGAAGCTTCAGTCTCAGTAGGCATGAAAATACAGCACACGGTGCTGGGATGGTTCAATCGCACAAGGTGATAGAGCGACACCGAGAGCGGAGAGAGAATGGGGTGGTGCAACTTGAAGGATAGTGGAGGCCGGGTGGACTAGGGACTGCGTAAGTAGGTGTGGCCACGCCAGACAGAGTGAGGGAGGGAGAGAAGGAGAATGCTTTCGCAAAGGACGCAGCGTCGTGACCCTTCTACGAGAAGCTGAAGCTGATGAAAAGATGCAAACCAATACTACTATCGGCAATGCTGTTGGTGACAAATTGATGCACGGTCGGTGACCAAGTGTAAACGTGGAAGTCTGAAAGTGAGGGTGCGGGGCACTGAAGCTACGCTACCAATGCGTAGAGACTGCCCACCAATTTTAGAGGTTAGAGGGGTCTTGTGACGATGCCTCCTCGATAAGAGGCTGTTCGTTGAAGCCATGGCCCAGATAGGTACCTACACAAGCAGAAGGAAGACCTAATGTGCCCCTAAGCGCTAAATAGCGGATACCTACCGTCTAACACCTAGTACCTACCTACCTGGCAGGAAGGTGCGAAGAGCAGCATATGAAAGAGGTAGGTTACTTAAGTACCTACCCAGGTACCTAGGTCGATACCTCAACCTATGACCCCGCGGCAGCAGCTACTGGGTCCTTCAGGGAGGTCCCGGAAGGTATTTCCTAGGCCACGAGTAAAAGTTTGGGTAGTTGGGTAGTTAAATACATATGTATACCTGGGCACTTAATTAGGTAGGATACATGTACCAAATTACCCACACCGATAAGATAGAGTGTTATTGGATTTCATCCATTCGACCCCACGTCTAATATGGGGAAGTGTCCCTGCATCTAGAGTCTTGTACCCGAGGTCAGCGCCATATGCCATCGGATTTTGCGCGCGACTTAGATAGATAGGTACTTGTATATCATTATCCTGTGGATGTTTCACATTTATGCAAGGCTTCTTATGAGCGTGGTCCAAGTACTTAGGGCCTGTGTGCAGCATAAAATATATGTATGAGCAACAAGTCGACAAATGGAATTACGTCATCTATCATTGCATCATGGTACCGACATATCACCACAACATACGTTCAAGTTATCTACCTACATACGATCTGCGAAGCATGTCTCGGTCGCTGCGCTAGATAGCTGTTGAAGATAACCTGGCCTTTTACGGTCCTCTAGAGTCTAGTAAATTTCAACATTTAGATATCAACCATTGAAACATGCAGTGTATAACCTGTCGACAAACGAAACCGTGTAGGAACCTTATGAAAATCAAACAGCATTCGCATAATGCTTGACTATGTGTGGTTTACTTTCTTCGCCGGTTTATATGACGACTTTAACGACCTTACCTGGCAGCTTTATAATAAACCCTATTAGAAAAGTATGTCCTAGGTAGTAACAGATAGGCTCCTAACAGTAAACTATCTACATCTGGAGCACTCAGAATCTATGTAAGTACGCTAGAGAGTTGTCTATCGCCCCACTTCACCTTTCTTCACCAAACCGAACAGGTATAATCCCCAGGTTCTGCCCCAGGTTATCATCGGTAAATCTCAATCTCTAGGGAACGCTACGATCATGCTGGATCCTCAGCAACTACATAGTTTTATACAGCCAACCATCACCTTATGCGTCCTGTACCTACAAGCACACGACAAGAGGATAAGAGGAGCCTCGATAACCGAAGGTGGGCCTTGACGGCGTCCCGAGCCGGGGTAAGAGACAACACTAGGTCCAATAAGGCTAGCATCCCACAGAATAGTTTAAGTGCTTGCAGCCGGCTAATCAATACTGGTACAAGCTCTGCTCGCTTGCGCAGTTTGGGCATCATTAGTCCTTGTTGCCCCTCACTCGATCACTCACTCACCCTCACTTATACCTATTCCTTATATATGTGCAGACCGAGTTCGTACTTAACTGACCGCCAACTGCTGGCACCACACAGGATGTGAATGCCGCAAAATGACGAGGAGCGGAGGTGGTAGGCGTGACCCAATTGGGTTAAACTTCTAAGGCAAAGATCGCTGGATGCAGATGTGGAGGCTATAGCCAAGCGTACAAAGCCGCGATCTTGGACCTCCCGGCAGCCATCGAATGCATGTCAGAGCCGACAACTCTATCCTCATTGTGCAGCACCCGTCTATCTAGCCCTTGGGACTAGATATACCGTGCCTACATATATACGCCTGGGTGGCGTCATTCATATCCCTTCCCACCGCCGCAGCTGGCCGAAGGTAGACGTGCTTAACCCCCTTGGGTTGGATGTTGGTCTGACGGTCCGTGCGATTTCCCAGAGCCCATTGGGCATCTTTGTTCTTCCTTGCATCGCAGCTACTATGCATTTCCGTCTCTCCTGGCCACTGAGCAAGTAGGCCGGGCCCTGCAACGGCCCCTGTTTTGCCTGCAGGCAAGCCGTATGGGGTACAGCTCGGGCGTTCGAGGGACATCATGAGGTAACACATGAGGTGGTGCCAAGGAAGCCTGCAACGGGCGTACATTATAACCTTTATATTCCGATTTGCGACGGCGGATGGGAACATGCGACTTGTTCTCTCGGTGTAATCACAGCATACATCTTCGCCAAATCCCCTATCGTCTCGCTCGTTTACACAAAGGTTTCAAGATGCCTTCCTGCATCCACGTGGCACTTGCTTGAGCCTCGTAAGCTTGACGAGGCCGCTGTCGCCGTCACACCTCGGGGTAGCAGCCTAACGATATAAATACGGTGACGATGGTGGCTCGAATTCCCAGGCGTCCATCTCTCACCTCTACTGATCCGACAGACAGAATCTCGCAGTCGAAATCGTATATCTTTTGAGACTCTGGACCGAGAGAACCAAGATCCCACATCATCAGTTATAAGACCAACCCTCTCAGATATATACGGGATGTGTCACGCGTGGCGTTGGTGGTATTATTGCCTGACCTGCGGTCGCGGCCCTTTAAACGGGATAGCTGTCTACTCCTGGAGAACAACTTGCGACTCCGACTATGTCGAAACCCCGAACTGCCCGAACCTCAGTTGCGAAGATCACGCCTCATATGGGGGTGATTGTTTAGAGTATGGTATGTACCATAAGCGGTGCTAGCTTCATGGCGCCGAGGTCATGCGGGCATGGAACTTTGAGTCGATATAAGCAGCGTGTACTCGGGTAGGGGGAGCAGTGGACAACGTAAAACATCAGAGGGGGGGTAACTCGGGTCCGCGGTGTGGTGAGGATTCACGGTATTCCAGAACTTGTTTTGCTTGAGGCGCTATGGGACTATCACGGCTTCGCCTAGTGTAGGCCAAAGCCTTGTTGGCCAACTGATGGTCGATGCACTCGCTAAAGATATGGTTATCCTAGCACAGCTGAAGAAACACAGCGTTCCACTCTTCCTTGATATATATTGCTCTCTCCCGGTGTAACATCGGCCTATCATATGTTCATTTGTGATAGTTTCGCTCTCTCTTTCTCTCTCTCTCTCTCTGCGTTCACCGCCTCACCCGTACCATCAATCTCCGTATCCGCATTTGTGTAGCCATTCGTGGACTTTCTCATCGGCGCTCACTTGATGATGCCCCCTGTCTGTACGCCTGTGGTCGTCACCATCATCCCGGCTTTTGCTTCGACGTGGATGGGGATGATGACGGTGTGATGAATGGTGGTGCCGATGACTACGACTGTGGTGATGGCGCTGCTCATCTCTTTTCTTGCCTTTGGCGTTGTCTGACGAGTCGCTTCGTCTTGGCACATCTCTAATGCGATGGGGTCTTTTCTCTTCGCACGGCCCTTCAGATTTATAGTCTCTGCTTACTTTGTCTGTGAGGTGAGTAATGTGGTCTATACTGGCATTTGGTGGACCGTGACACTGCGGCTGACTCTGAACATATCGTTGCACCACATAGGAGCTCGTCGGAGAAGTGGTAGACGTGGTACCGACGCGATAAGCAATGGGGGGGTTTGAGGTAGGCCGTAGATCCTGAGCATTGGTTCTGGGATCCGAGCTTGAAACTTTCCACTGATGGCCTGTAATCCGTTAGAAGTGAATTTCCTGGGTTCACGACTTGTCTTACCATTAGATATTATTCGAACGTGGTACTGTGATCGCCCAGTGCTACGAGTTTCAAACACTGGTCTAGGCCAAGTCGAAGCTATCTGAGTCGGGCCCTGAGCTACTACCCCGGTCCTCCAATACTCTATGTCGGAAAAAGCAAGATTCGCGTCCTCATCATTGCGGGGACGTGCTTCATGGTGGTGATGAGTGCAATAGCGGTTATGTGACCGTAGGTGTTTTGGTCTTGAATGACGATGAGAGGTTGCCTCTTGTGCCATATCTGTGCCCTATATTGAGCCTCGTAACAGACACAGTTAAATTTGGTTCAAGGTTTCATCAATGAGGAAGGTGATATATGGCTAAATGTGGCAGTATTGAACAGTTCGTCTGCCTTAGCGCCAAGCTGCAGGTAGCTGTCCTTGAATGAAAGAGCAGCCTTGATTTTATAGCAGTTTCGGGTCTTAGATGTTGAACACTAATCTCTAGCTAATACAGATGGAGACTCAAGCGGGTTTAAATATAGCAACCTCCCGTGTAAGGCCTCACGCCTTGCGCGTATGGTTTTATGCACAAGAGAAGTGAGGCTAGCAATAATGCCCTTGGTAATCTGCTAAGCCTCGACCTAACGGGTGCCTAAACTGCATTTCCTAATGGGTAGCAATCTACGCGATGTGATCAAGCAGTTGATTGGTTTTTGCAGAACAATTATTTCTCGTGTCATTTCCTTAATTACCAAGAAGTAGAGGAAGGCCTCTAGCGATTTAGTTGCCTGAGGAGAAAATAGAGCAAGGGCTAAGCTGCCTAGACTCCGTAGAGGGAGGGATTGTGGCTGATATGGGTCACACCTAAAATGTGACGACCCATTGGTTGTTGGCTTATTTGCATTTTGCACTTTCTAATTACTAGTTGCTTTACCTAGAATTTCCACTATATATCCCATATATATTACTAGCCTGCAGGCTGCTTGATGTATCAAACGAACATGGTTTGCTTTTGGAATTGCCGATTTTTGGTATATTGAGACTGATTTATCTTAACAGCTGCAATACTATAATTTTATTATGATTGGCTTTTTTCCTTTTTCCCCTTCCCCTTTTCTTTTAAAAGTCTTGAAAATTTTCGAAGAGACATTATAGTAATCGCTGACTAAATTCGTGTATTTAGTAAACAGCTTCAGATAAAACTAGCGCCTCAAGTTTCGACTTTTCTACCACCACTAATGTATTACCATTGGACTACCTTTTCGTTTTTTTAGTTTGCAGAAAAGGCCACAAGCTCGAAAAGGGGTGAGTTGATTGTATGGCTGGGGGGAGGTATGATACATGGACCGACCAAATTAATCATCATCAGTTCAAGAATGTAACTAAGAGGTGACATCTAGAGTAAACAGCGCTATAAACAATACTGGACTGGAACTACCCCCCTAAACTCCTGCTGTCGTCGTGAAACAGTCGTCAATGCTACCGCAGCCCTAAAGGGTTAGATCAAAATATTCCCCATCGCCCTCGCTCTTTCTGATTGCTCTGTTTCGAGTTTCTCTTTGCTTGTTCGCGGCCCTCGATCTGTCTCAGACTATCCATTTTCTCAAGAACAAGTTCAAGGAGTTCCTTCCGTTTAATAACCTCTAGATGCTTTTTGATTTTCGGGTCCTCCTTGGCGAATCTTTCAACTTGGTCGTCAGATAGGTGGCGGCCGAGCCGCATATCCAGCTCTCGGGGGAAGTTGTAATAGAACTCGGAAAGTAGCTCTACATTTAGAAACAGTACTGCTGTTGATGCTAGCTTTGTGGCTACCGCATCAAGGAAAACTTCGGGGCAATAGTATTTGTTCTTCATGTCGGCACACTGCTTAGATTTGACGGCGAATAGGCGCATTTTTATGATGTCGGCCCGATCGCGCAGAAATACCGCCTCTCGTCCTTCAAAATGTTAATCAAATCTGACGATATGACGGTTGGGGAAGAGGTACATACCTTTGGAGAGTAGTGAAGCGCTGAAACCTCCAGCACCGGTTTCGTTCTCGCCTTCGACGATAATATCACCCTTTCGGGCTTTGTCGATAAAATTTATGACTTCCTTTAACTTTCTCCTCCCTCCCACGGCGCTCTCTAGTTCTTTGAACGCGCCTTCACAGGCGTGAAGCTCCTTCTTCAGGACTCCTTGGACGTGGTCTCTTCCAGAGGTCCATTCGCGCTCTTCCATATCGATTTCGAATTTAAACGGCTTGATACAGTTCTCTACTTGGTCACTAGTGCTGTAAAACCTATCATTTAAGATGCTTGATGCCGCTTCAGTAATGGCTTGACGAGCAAAGGGATGATTGACAAAGGTTGACTGGCTGATGAGGCTATCGACGTGGGACTGGATTGAGCTCGCTACCACATTTGTGGCTAATCTGCCCACACCAAGTTTAGTAAGTGCGGAGGTGGATGCATCAAGTCGTCGGCGCCAGTAATGAGAATTCGGGTCAGCTTTGGGAAGATCAACTAAATTGTCGGGCTCTGGAAGAGGAACGCTAAGATCGTAAATGGGCTTATTCCAAAATTTTGCAGCGAGGAGATCTAGGACTCGCTGATCAAGTTCGTTCTTTAATAGCTCGAGCATCTGGGGTCGTCCAAATCCCTCTGCAAATTGTTTGAAAGAATGTTTGAAAGCATCCAAACTCTCAGCAAGGTACGACTCCGCGGATAGGGGCCGGTCATTATATTGGACCTTAAACTCGTACGTAGCCTCTTCAAGCTCCTGTCGGATTGCGTCGCTCGTGCCTTGTAAGCTTGCCGACATGGTTTGCTCGAGAACATGCATTAACTTCTTCCGCAGGGTCGAGGTTCCGACGGCCACATCTGCGCTGGGCCCAAACTCCAAGGGGTGGGATGAGAAGTAGGCATTCTCATTTTTGGTGATCGCTGATGTCAGATTACTGTCGCCTTTCTTAAATAGTGCACTAACCGTGGGCGCACGGGACACTACGCCTACGTATCCTAGTCGAAGCGGGTATTGCTTGTCATTCAGAATCGCCGCACCCCTTGTAGGATCAACGAGGTCCATTTTTGTAACGACACCAATTGTCCGCTCGCCCCGTGGATCGACTCGCCGACTCGCTCGTAGTGCGGTGGAATTTGCCAAGTCAACATCCGCGGCCGAAATTGCCAATATGACGTTGGGTGGTTGGATATATTTGTCACAAAGCTCTGATATCTTTTGTTTAAGCTGAAGCGGTTGGTTTTGACCGACAACCTGAATGTAGCCAGGGAGGTCGATGAGAGAAAGGTCGGGGACATTTGGTGATGAAATGGAAAGGCGTATCGGGTCATCTGAAACGCACTGCGCCTCAGAGACAGCTTGGTTCAGCTCTGTTAGAGTTCGTTGAATGGAGGAAAAGTCGTAAATCTTGCCTAGGCCAAGATCAGGAAATTCGCCATATTCGGAGCGGGAGTCGGGCGTATTAATTAGGGTGAGTTCAATTGGCCGACGTGTGACCATGTTGGAGCCTTTCGGCAGAAATTCGTGTCCGACAATGGCTTCCAAGACGGAACTCTTCCCAGAGGACTGCGATCCAATGACAACAATGGATGGCAGCGTTAACGTATTTGACTGCCCGATCCTCGCCAGGATGTTCCGGATCTCAATCATCTTTTTCGTCAGCACCATCATCTGATCGTCTTTAGCGATCTCATCGGGGCTTCGAGGGTCATCATCTGATTGATCGTAGCCGTAGACAACGGCAGAAGCGCCTGCAGCCGCGCCGGCCCCCGTTCTGCTTTGCTTCGGAGGCTCCTCGCCGCCTGGGCCACCGTCCCCCTTGCCTGTGCCGATTTCTTCGTGTAGTCTCAATATCTTCTGCATCCATTCGGGCAGCTCGACCTGCTCCTTGGTGTTCTGCCATCCTCGCATTGTCTGGTCTGCAACGCCCTTCGCACCGTCGAAGATACTCGTTGCCGTGCTCGTTACCGTCTCCTTGGTGGTGTTGAAGATATCCCAGGCATAGTTCCCGGCCACTAGACAACGGTGAAATTAGCAGCCCGATTTCATACGCAGACGAGGGGGCCGGCCCACGTACAAGTAGCCTGGTACTGTATCCATGCCAGTCCGCCCACCATGACACCGCCAGCCAACGCAGGTATCCTCACAAACTTGACCATCAGTCTCGGCAGGAAACGAGCAAAT
>JAPUUL010000408.1:0-19122 GCA_029590625.1 Lasiodiplodia mahajangana
CGCCTTCAAGGAGCGAGCCGACACGCCCCCTGTTTTCGGTGGTCTCATGGGCGTCCGTCCGTTTAATGGCAACTATGACTTCCGATGGAAGGGACCGGGCACTTCGGGTACGTGCAGAGCGAATAAGGAACCCTCTCTCCCGTGTCATGAGGCTTGCTTATAGCTAACAAGCCCCTATAGTCAACGATCCCAACCGCCCGTGGGTTCATGTCACGTTGGTAGTCATTCCCACCAACTCCACGGCCTAAGGATGGCGCTGGATAGACCGGGTCTTGTCATGACTGACGACATTGTACCGGCCTTGGTGATGTCCGTAGGTCGCGGTGGATAAGCCGGGACTGACAGATATATGGCCTCATCTCTTCTGGGGGATTGAACGAAGGTATTTAATGACAACCATTCCATATAAAAAGCAATGCCTAGAAATAGTCATATCATATACGCACAGAGCTACCTAGGTAGTAATGGACCAGTCCAGCCACCATTTTGGCGCAGCCGCTCTGTATTCTAGATGCCAATATCACAAGCGAGATGTTATAGGCGCTATAGCTATAGTGGGTTTCTAGCACTATATTGGTGGAGACGTGACCCTAAATGGGCTGGCTATCTGTGAAAGAACTCGTAGATCTCACAGGTAGATAAATCAAGATTCTAGGCCAAAGAAACAGGTTTTTATGAGAAATGACCGCTGTTGGCTAGCTTCTATCATTTGCCGACTTGGCTCCGTTCGAAGACGACAATTGTAAAATCGAGTCTAATGAATCTGCCCGAGAACTCTCTAGTCGGCGGTGTTGCAATATTCATTCCAGCATTCCATTGATTATTTAGGAACCACTTAATTACATCGACGGCATTGGTGAATACTTGATCGCCGTCAAACCCCTCAACTGACGACTGTCTTACCCGTTAAGCGAAGCCGGAAGGTCACGCAATGTATGGGTAGAGCAAGAATGAAGGTTGCCTGCATTAGGCGAATTGGTCCTTCGTCCCTCGTGCCGCTGTCACTGGTATTACCGGTGCTACTGGGGGAATGGTCTACGAAGCGAACTTCTGACCTCTGAGGCAGAGAGAGGGAATGACAAGGAAACACAACCACGACGCATGAAATGCATGGTTTGTCGTGGACCGTGGCGATGGCTCGGACGAGACCGTGCCCGTGGTGTCATGTGTGTTGTGGTCCTCGGCAACAACCGTCAACCATATGGCTGGATATGACGTCGGACAAACAATTAGGAGATCAGAAATCCGTCAATGGTCGCGCAAGCCGACACAGCGTTGGTCTTCTAGCCTAACATAATCAACGGGTAGCTTCGACATGATGCATCTACAATCTGGGCTAGCCTGCGCGCGCCGAACACGCTTCCCATGCCATATTTCGCATACCTGTAGTTTAGACTAACACGTACCTCACATAAATATATAGAAAGTATGGATTCGTGAAGATCACTCAACGGACGAGCACAGAGGCTACTATTCAAATTCTGCACGGGTACGAACAAGTAATTGAATCAGAGAAACAGATACCACGCCTTTATTGCTTATTTAGGAACCCGCCTATTCTATATCCCGGCTGCGTCTAATGTCCTAGTCCTAGTCCTTTCGTAATGCAAAAGAGTAACAGGAAATCCGAGACGCAATCCATGATGCAATTCTTGGCTGGGCGGAGAATTATATAGTAGTAAACCGGGGGAACGTCATTCAATTAACCGCCTCATAACCAATGCCTTCTAACGCCAACTACAGGAGGGCCAACGTAGCACCGAAAAGGGCAGCAACGAAGGTGGCACCCATCATGGTGAGCGATGCCGCACCGGAATCTGGCGCAGCGGTGCYGGAAGCGGAGCTAGCCGGTGATGCTCCGGGCCCATTTACTGAGCGGTTCCGTAAGGATTTCTTGGTGTTATTTTCTTCCTCTCGTAGCGGTTTCTAGAGCAGAGACTTCCCCTTTGGTGAACCTTGTGCCTGGAAACTTCGAAGATTCCCCCAAATGATACTCAAGATGGCAATAACTAACTCTGAGTCCGCTAGTGCAAGCCCTCTTGGCTGATTTCTGGCGGGATAAGGGTCCAGTTAAAAGTGGCGAATATGACGGGATGGCCGCCGAAGTACAATATGACAAATTCCGGCGCGAGTACCTGCAGCAACTCCCGCCAGCCTTCTCTTTAGAGGACCCTGACAAGATGTATCCGACACTCCCGCTGCAGTGGAAACTCCTCCGCCTAGCTATTTACGACGCCCTGTGCTGGAACTTCGAGCGGTTGCTGATGCGTCGGCCCTGTCCATTGCCGGCTTACAAGGCGGTTTTCTTCGAGTCGCAGAAGAAATCATTAGCCGTCGCAGCGATACAAGTTATGGGATGCATCAAGGAATTGCATGGTTTGCTTGGGGGTTGCCATACGCGCCTGGCCAGCATTTTCATTTCAACCTTTGAGACCGGCGTGCTATTAATATATCTTTTCTCGGTACTGGATTTCCCGAAAGCGGACCCACGGGGAAAGCAGCCGCGGGCAAGTACAGCGCTAACTTCTACTACGGCGGTATCCAATATCCCCGATCCTCTCCATGCGGATGGTAACTGAGTCGCCCGGAATGCTTGCCTACAGGCCGTGCAAGGGGGGTTAAAGCGGCTCAAGATGCTCGCCGAAGCAAGCAGCAGGGCGGATCTAGGCGCTAACAGTATGGCCCAGATGCTGAGGAAAGTGCCCGAAACAAATAGGGCGTCGAAAGGCATGGCGGACGGCACAGCACCCCCGTACAATGTACATATGTTCGAAACAACCGAACTAGGATTGACGACGATGAAGACAAACTTGTGGCCTGCGGGGCCAATAACATTACCCGGGCCTGACGTGAACGACTGGGCCCATGGTTACATTGACCCGATGAACCAGCGTTTATTAGGCCAGGACTTAATGACTACGACTTGCGATACAGCAAGCAATACTACCACACCCAGACCCGTGCTTTGAATTCCATGGAACACGGTTTTGAGAGGTTACCCGCTAGGGAGCTCATCGACTTTGTTTGGACTTCAGCACGCAAGGTGCGGCAAGACATCAAAGACAAGCTGCAGATGGGTACGAAAAACGATACGATTGGGTTCGCACAGGGTATTGGGGACTGGCACGCACAGTTGAAGGAGGAGATCCGGAAACCTAGAAGCGTTTCGTGGGTCATTAGCAATCTGGGGCCAATCGATGGCAGCCCGGAACAACCCTCTTCGATAGAGTCCGTCAACAGCACCTGTATAAAGCTCTACCTAAACACCCCTGACTCTGGTTGGGCTATTACCATGGCTAAATTCGTTCTGTGTGCTAATATAGTAGCTTCTGCGCTCAATATCTCCGTCGCCAGCATTAAAGGTGGCGACCTTACGGTAACTTGTAGCTGGCAAGGCCAAGTTGTAGACACTAAGCTAGCCGACGCGTTTATGACGGACCTGGATAGATGGTTGAAATACATACCGGTGTCCGCCCAAAGAACTAATTACTGTGGAATAAAAGCCGATGTACCTAGCTGCCTCTTGGCTACATGACGGCAGGGAAATTTACTCTAGAAGAAATAATGAAGCAGAAACCCGTTAGGATAGTATATTAGTATGTAGAAATAAATAACTACTTGGAGGGCATATAAATAGCGGGTAACTGTTAGCCTTTGGCTACTTAATAATAAAGGAAAAACATACACACCATCAAGACGTTGAACATAATTCACATTTTTAAGGAAAGCTTGGTATTGAATTCTTGGATAATGGAAAACTGGGGTACATCCGGAACTCGGGAGAGGTTTTCAAAAGCAAATAGCTCCTATCATTCCTTGGGGGAAAATGTTTTGGTGACGATGTCCGTGGCTCGCGTCCGGATGCTCACGCCCGGATCAAGAAGATCCAGCATGCTAATGTCGGCTCCGAGGGCTTGCACAAACCAACTACGCAATTCGGCAGCAATCAAACTGTCTACTCCGAGCTCAGCTACCGATTTGGCCGGATCAATGCTCTCGGCATCTACGAATAGCATCTCCGCCACCGCCGCGACAATGATTCTCTGTGCCATCTGGATGAGTGAATCGCGCCCTAAAGTCTCACTTTCACGGATTGCCGCCTCAAAATCCGCACGCAATTGGGCGACGTTACCCTTGGGAGATTCATTTGACGAAGAATCTTGCAATTGGGCAGACCACTGGAGCGCATCCTGGAAGCCGCGCATAATCAGTGAGACGCGGCCGTCGCTGTACCATCGCGGTTTGGCGGACGAGGCGGATCCGTCTATGATCTCTTCACGCCTTTTGCTCATCATGGCCTGCGGATCGAGATAGGTGTACAGGTTCGCGACGGAAAGTGGATCTTCCTCCTGACCTGACCATTTCTTGGAGGCATTTCCCTGTGTTGTTCGGTTATTTAGGAACGCTGGCTCGAGCATGGTTAAAAATTCGGACTCGTTTAGAGTTAGCGTCTTATTGCGCTCAAACAGATCGACTGTCAAGCTCCTCGAGCCCACCTCTGTAATCTCGCGTACCAAGCTGAAACAAACTGTTGAACCGGGGAGGCCCATCCGCACACGTTGGCGCGCGAAGAAATCTTGGAAATTGTTGGCCGCTGTGTATGCACTTTGAGTTGCAAAGGCGTAAGTCGATAATGCTGAAGTAGTCATGACAAAGAAGTCTAGAGGACTAGACAATGTTGCCTCGTGCAGGTTCTTGGTGCCCTGTACCTTGGCGGATAAACCCTTAACCCAAGTCTCGGGCGAAAGTTTCTCAAATGACAAATCCAGATAGGAGACAGCGGCGTGAACAACGCCCCTGATAGAGCGACTCGCAGATATTCGTTTGATAATGTTGATTACCTGATCCTTCTGAGTAACATCACAGGCGAAGCACTCCGCGCCTACACCGCGACAATTTAAGGAATCCACGAAATCGAGTGCTCCAGGAACTCTGGAAACATCACGCCGGGAGAGGAGCGCCAGATGTCGTGCTCCTCGTTCAGCCATCCAGCGAACCATAGAGCGCCCCAAGCCACCAAGCGCTCCTGTGACGACGTAGCAAGCCTCAGAATCGAACTGCATAGTCGGCGCCCTAGGGGTCATTCGGACTAGCGAGTCAATTCTCTCAAAGCTTACCACAAGTTTCCCTGGTAAAGTAGGAAATTCCGCCAGGGCAGGTGCTAACTGCGACACTTCCACCGCTGTAATGCTTGAGAGAGGTCGAATCAATCCCTTACGGTAATAGTTATCAGTGGCCTGCATGAGGGACTGACCAAGCGCTGGATCCACGTCGAGAATAGCGAGAACATCGACCGTACGGTAAGTAGCTACGCTCGAGAGCTGATCCAACCTCACTGAGGAGTCAGTTTGTGCGTTGACTCGGTCCACATCAATCAGGCAGCCGAGAGGTGAGAGAACTGGGGCGAGCGAAGAAAGAGGCCGGATGCGAGAAGATCCAATGATCACGTCAAACCTACCCCTACGAGCTGTCTGCGCAGCTCGCCGTAGATTTTGTAAGCTATATTTTGTGATAATGTTCGACGTAGGCACTTTTAGTTCTTCCACAAAGAAACGTTCATACTCGGGCGTGTCTACCATAACAAAGACAGTCGCGCCTTTGGACCTTGCAAGGCAAGCGGATGCCAACCCAATTTCTTTGGTGGCGGATTGAATCAGCACCGACTGACCCTCTCGGAGTCGTGCCACATGATCCAAGGAATACACTGCGGCCGTGTATGCTAACGGCATAGAAGCCATCTGAATATCGTCGTCCGTCGCCCGGAGCTTGATAGCAAACGCAGCAGGGACTCGTGTATAGTTACCAAACTGCCCCTTTCCCAGGCCATATACACGATCCCCGACATTGAAACCCTGCACTCCGATACCCACTGCAGTAATGACGCCCGAGTACTCAGCAGAAAGGTAATCCTCCTCCGAGAGCCCAGCCCAGGTATCTAAGTCCTTTGAGCTCAAACCAGCGGCTCCAACTTTGACATCGATGAATCCTTCTGGGAGAGGCTGCAAGTGGTCATTGCAAGGTGAGAAATAGAGCGACTTCGGCAAACCAGCCGTCTCAAAGGTAGCTCTTATGCTACCTTGACTGCTGAGTGGTAGTAGTTCTGGCTTAATACTTTCACTACCCGACGAATAGTGTGCGGGATCCCCCGTATCGGGCACATGCCGACTAACCCACAAGCAGCCATCCTGCCAGATGAACTCGCGATCCTTGAGAATATCGTCCTCTTCAGTCGACGATGCGGCCTGTTGAAACTTTGACTCAAGATCCACAATGCAGCGGGCAAGCTCTTCTCCTTCCCTCCTTGCAACTTTGAAGTTGTCCACATCCAAGTCAATCGTGGTGTATTGACTCCCTGGGTTTTCGTTCTGAAGGACGCGAAGAAGCCCTTGAATAACCGCACCGTCGGCATTACGCCCTTTGACTAGACCAGAGTTGGTGATGACTATTAGGCTTGCCGATTTTTTTGCAATTTGTTGGAAGATCTTAAAATCCTGCTCGCTAGGGTTTATCAAGAGATGGTCGCTATCTAGTAGTACTACGATATGCGAATCAGGACTGAGACCATCTAAGTCGCTGTCAGCAGTGAAAATCTTGCCTAGCACCCTACGGTGTTCCAGTTCCTTAGAGATTTGCTCGCCAAGAGGCTGGACTACGCTTCCACTGTAATAGAGGTGGACTGGCATATGCCGAGGGTTAACCTCTTCAGCGAGAACCGTGGAAACTATCACAGAAGTAGTATTGTGAGGTTCGGGGAAGTCATCCAGAACTAGATCCAAGCCCGAGAACCCGGCACCCTTCAGAGAAGAATCCCAATCTCCAAGGCTCTGGAAGGGAGCGTCTACGCGCCCATCTGGAACGCCGGCCCAATATCCCGTAAATGTGCCAACCACAACACCAGGCACGATGAAGTTCTTGTTCGTCTCTACTAGGACGAGCCTGCCACCTGGCTTGAGAAGCTTCCGGCAATTTAGCAAAGTATTATGCATATTAGAGGTAGCATGAAGCACCTGGCAAGCAATGATGAGATCGTACTTTTTCTCCTCATATCCTTGCTTTATAGGATCTACTTCTACATCGAAGACGGAGAAGTTGACATCGCGTAGGTCCGACATCGCTTCGCGTGCGGATGATAAAAACCCGGCCGAAATATCCGTGAACGTGTAGTCAGTGTAGGCCTTAAGGCCATTAAGTCTCGTAAATGCCCCCATAGCAATACGTGTAGCGCCACCAGTACCGCCGCCGATTTCAAGAACACGCATGTTGGGGTTGGAATGAGCCAAACCGGCTAGCACGCGGGATAGCTGAGGGTAAATACCCGTCATCAAGAGCCCGGCATTATAGAAAGGGTTGAGTAACCCTTCATTGATGATCATATCTATCCCTGTTTTGCGCTCGTAGAGGATTTCGGCTGCATTGTCATGGAGAAGTTTCGAAATCTTGACTTCTATAACATCGGGGGCCTGACTGACTAGTTCTTCTATCGCGGGAAGTAGAAGGGCGTCGCTGGCTAGACGTCTAGCTTCTTCCATCATAAGCGAGTGATCGGTGCGGCCCTTTCTTTTAATCCACTCGAAGTGCACTACTTCTTCTCCCGATGGTTTGGGCCCATCCTTAAGCTCACCAAACTTATCGTATATGCTAAAAACCACGAAATATGCCATTTTATTCGTGATTTCCCACAAGGGTGACTTCTCGACGTTCTCCTTGGGCAGAGGGAACAAAGTGCGAACCTGACGGTTACTCAGCATCCGGAAATCAGGCTTCCAGACCAGCCGTGTAAGAGGAGTACGGAAAGTCGAGTCAAACTGGGCGCGCTCGCCACTGAAGCTGACGCAGCGGAGACCCTCGGCATCGAGCAGGATCTCGCCTTTTGGACCAAGCATCCGAACGTCAAGAGAAGCGCTTCGGATGCCCCGCTTCTTTCCACGAGCAATGGTAGTACACGAGCTATAGCTGGTGCTATTGGAAATATAAAGACGGGAGAGGTACACGGGAACAAACGCCGTGCTGGCCTTAGTCGCGCGCCCTCGGTAGTAGGCTATCAATCCTAGTTGAATGGCGCCATCTAGGGAAGCCGGGTGTATAGCGTATCGTGACTCGCTTATATCGTTGTCAACTGGATTCAAGTTGACAGTTGCTGTCACGGCCTGCGATGCTGGATCGGCACTGACGTTGGATAATGGTTGAAAGACTGGCCCATAATTCAGCCCAATGCTCGAAAATCTCTTGTACCAGGCCCTCATATCGAGAGACAGAGAGCCATGAACAGTCGCTTCAGGCTCTTTTAGACGATCTCCATCTAGTTCAAATTCGATCCTGATGCATCCTGTGCTGTGCTCCGTCCATTCATTAGTTTCTCCTCCAACAGAGCTGACGGAGAATGTCGCCCATGTCGCGGATTGAGTCGTCGAATCAGCTAGCTCCAAGGTTGTTATTATTTCAATGCCATGATCGTCTTCGGGAATCACCAGAGCCTTCTTGATGAAGACATCCTCAATTGAGAATGCTTGAGCTTTTGTAGGTTGGTGGAGCTCTTCATGCGCCCTTAAAACAGCTTCAACTGCCATGGCCATGTATGCTGCGCCAGGCAGTACAATATCTACATGTGATATTAGCTTGAATATGCTAACAGGAACGTTTATCAGTTTTTAAGTGGCGACTAACCTGTTCCTAAACGATGGTCTCCCAACCATGGTAGGGTCTTAAGACGCAGGATGTTACGCCACTGAGGCCGAAGCTTCGCAGTCCCAACAACCTTCGAGCCCAAGAGATCATGTCTGGGTGCTGTGCGGAATCTATACTCTTTGCTGAGACGACTTTCGTGGTAGTTCAGCCCTCCGTAGGTGTACTGGTAAGGTGCTAGCCCTGTGCAGGTGTGCCCGTGTTTGACCCCTGAGCCATCTGTCTCGTCAACGGCGTTCACGGTAGCAAGATCTATGTCTGCGTTCAGGGCAAACAATGTGCCGGCGCATCGAAGCATGGACTTCCGACAATCCTCTTGTCGTTTCAACGTTGAAACATAAGCAGCAGCCGGTTCATTGGCCTTCACAATATGCTCTAGCGGACTTTTCAGCGCCGGGTGAGGTCCGATCTCGAGAAGAACGTGAGGCTGGAGGTCTTTTTGGGCTACTAGGCGAGAGATCGCATCAGAAAAACGAACTGGCGATTCGAGATTAGCTCTCCAGTATGTGGCCACGTTGTTAAAATCACCAATGCTCTTGAAGGGCGTGACGGAAGACACCCATGGCACGCGTGGGTATCGCTGATCTGCCGACGCTAGGCCAAGTTCCCGGATATACGCAAGAGCTTTGGTGAGCATCTCGAAATACTCCTCTCCAATTTGCAACATATGATGAGAGTGGTAGGCGTTGCCTCCCGTATTTAGTATCCTATTGAAAATATTGTTCTGATTCATGGCTGCGGCGATCTCCTGGATTGCGGTAACATCACCCGACAAGGTGACATTGTTGCCCGAATTAATTGCCGCCAGCTTGACCGCATCTTTCTGACCACCGATATACTTTTGCGTCACCGTTTCGGCGTCAAGGCCTACCGCGAGCATGGCGCCTGGCCGCCTATTCCTTGATACTGCCTGACCACGAAGATATGCAACCACGATGGCCTCGGCCGCCGAAATGTGACCAGAAGCGTAAGCCGCAGCTATCTCACCGGACGAATGTCCACATACACCAACAGGCCTAACTGACCATGACGCCAGGAGGTCCACGACGCCAACTTGCACGGCTGTGCATGTAGTTTGGGAGATCTCAGCTTTATGGATCAGAATGGCATCATTACCGCCCGAAAGAATACTATGCAAAGACCAGCAGGGGGGGGTTGGGAAGTGCGTCAAGGACTTTGTCTAGATAGCGAATTGTGTTCCGGAACACCTGGTAGTCGAATAGTTCAGCACCCATTCCTTGCCACTGTGCTCCCTGGCCGGTGAAGACGAATCCAATGTTGGAAGTATGCAAAGGTGCCCTAGTAATCTTCCTGTCAACCGCCAATTTCTCAGGGAGCTGGTCCTTGTTAACGATGCAGAATGATCGGTAGGCAAATCTCGAACGCCTAGCACTAAGAGTATAGGCAATATCGGCCAACTGATACTTGCTCATCGCTTGAGGTAATGTGCCAAGATTTAACTCGAGGGAACTTTCGCTATGTGCTGAAAGGGGTAAGACCACGAATCGCCTTGTTGTTGCGTCTGCAGTGGACTGTGACTTTGGTTTCTTCACAATAGGGAGGTGGCCCATCGCCATTCCATCCCCGATACTGTTCGTATTGCTGTTCACTTTACCATTATCATGAACATTGCCCACATGGCCGTTGGTTATATCAACGGTGCCGTTAGTAGGAGTCTCCGTGACGCCGTTGTGCGTACTATTCGTTTTCAGGTGAAAGATGCCCGGTGCTATGTACTCCGGGAACACATTATTGACGTGGTCAATAATGCAATGCCCATTCGCGCCACCATATCCAAAGGAATTGATACTGGCCCTTCGGAGGCTGTTTTTCGGCCACGGGGTAACTTCCGTCACCGGACGAACTCGGGCCCCTTCAAAGTCGATGTTTGGGTTACGAGTCTGGAGGTCATATATTGGGGGAATAGCGCCGTTTTCAAGCGCAAGCACAACCTTCATAATAGCTGCTAAGGCGCTAGCACCTCCACCATGTCCGATATTGCTCTTAACAGATCCAATAAGCAAGGGGTCATCGGTAGTCCGATCCGCAGCAAATACGCTTCCAACAGCAGCAACCTCAATAGGATCTCCAACGTAGGTGCCGGTCCCGTGGCATTCGAAGTAGCTCGTGTCTTTAAACGGAATCCCTCCAGCATTCCGGTATGCTTCGCGGATAACAAGCTCCTGGCCATTCGCACTTGGCCGTGTAATCCCGCCCGTTCGGCCGTTGGAGTTGATAGCAGTGCCTCTTATTAGAGCGCGAATTGGTAAATTGTCCGCAACGGCTAGATCTACCCTTTTCAGATAAATCGCACCGTAGCCCTCTCCTCGGGCATAGCCTTCAGCCCTAGCGTCAAAAGTGTGACACCTTGCAGACGCGGATAGCGCACCTAGTTTGTCAAGGGCAATCTGAACTCCGGGATCTGCAATCCAGTTGGCAGATGCTACTATGGCAGCATTGCAATCTCCGGTGCGAATCGCACTCATGGCTAAATGTAATGCATACATGGATGAAGAACAGGCCGTATCAACAGTCAAGCTTGTAGTTAAGGTTAGAAACTATTATAATCCGGCAGTGAAGAACTCGCATACCTTGGCCCTTGAAGATTGAAAACGTAGCTGATGCGGTTTGCTAGGATACTAGTACCGGCGCCAGTAAAAGCGTAAGGTCTCGGATAGTCCCAGTCTCGGGACTGTATTATCCAATGATCCAAGCAGAAATTTCCAACAAAAACTCCCGTCCGAGACCCAGAGACGCTGTCTAATGTTTCTCCAGCATTCTCGATAGCTTCATAAGCTACTTCGAGAAGTTTGCGTTGCAAGGGGTCTAACGTTTCTGCCTCCAGGCTCGTTATCCCGAAAAAGGAGTGGTCAAAAAGGCGGGCATCTTCTTCCGCGAGAAAGGCACCTTTCATGCTCATAGAACCGGGGCGGGTCGAGTCAGGGTGATAGAATGCATGAGAAGAGAACCGTGGGTGTTTGAAAGATTTCCAACCATTTGTCTTGTTACGCAAGAGCTCCCAGAACTGAGAGCCGTCACGCACACCACCAGGCCATCGGCACCCTAATTAGAAAGCTCAGTAATGATCCTCATTCCAGAGTCTACAAATAGAGGATCTTACCCATGCCCACAATGGCTACCGGCTCATGGGCATCACGCTTAGAGCAGTTCATAGCGTATAGAAGTGAATTCTTATATAGAGTGGTATCATTGGTTTCTAGGATTTGGGAACTGGTGAAGGCCTAGTCAGTGAATAATTAATGGAGATCAACCGCTCTCCTATAAGCTACCCGGATACCTCAGTTGAATTCCTTCCTGTGCCACTTTATCGATCAAAGCAAGGAGTTCTAAGAGCACTTACCAGTCATATCTTGGCACAATGTATGTGTATTTAGCCAGATGAGCGCCATCGGCCGACGCATGCCCGGCACTCTGCATTCTCGCTGACCGATGGAGAACTAGATTCCGCGGTCCGCCTATGGTTGCAGTCTAAGTCGTAGCCAAATCAGACTCCAGACATTCATCGGACTACTTTTGGACTTCGTTGTATTTTGAGGAAGTTAGATTTTGAATATATATTTGCGAACTACGAAATAACAAGCACGACAAAACCATCGTCTTCTCGGTACCGAAATAATGGCCGAATCTGCCATCAATGGCTCCGCGGGTGTTTCTGCATCGCTTCTCAGCCTGGGAGAAACGATACTGGAGCTCACGCGGAGTATGGCAATATACCTCGAGGGAGAGAACTTCCCAACGTTGTCCTTTGCGCCAAATGCTCAAGATCCACCCAACACACAGGAATACCGCCGTCTTCACGCCAACCTAAAAGCCTCTTTGGAAGATCTCAAGCTTCTGATCGACGGCCCGAGGAGATGGTTAAGAGAATTTTGTTGCACCGGCTATGATCTAGGTGCACTTCAGGTGGCCCTCGACTTTGAATTCTTCCAGCTAGTACCTACAAATGGAGGAATAACGCTTGATAACTTAGCCAGTCATGCCGGCCTGGACGTTGATCGTACTAGCCGTATCATCCGCCAGCTCATGACGTACCGCATCTTCGAAGAACACCAACCTCGACTTATTTCACATAGCGCTGCTTCCCTCGCACTGCAGAAAGACGAAAATATCCGATCAGTGGTCCACTACTCTCTAGACGAAATGCTGAAGGCCGCTGCTGACTGCAATATCAGTCTTAAGGCCAATCCTCACGAAGCTCACCAGAATCTCAACCCTTTCGTCACTCGACATGGCGTCGGCATGTTCGAGTTCTACAAGAATAACCCGGACAAGGCGCGTCGGTTTGCAAAAGCTATGGCTGGGCTGAGGGAGATGGATAGCCATCTCGACTCCTTACTGAAGGATGGATTCGACTGGTCTGCTCTCCGAGGGACCGTCGTGGATTGTGGCGGGGGGAATGGCCATATATCAAAGAGCTTGGCTGTAGTAAGTCTGCTCCCCTATACTTCGTAATACAAGTCAAAACGTTGAGTCGCTGACGTGATTGATGGAAAATGTAGCTTTACCCTGAGCTTAAGTTCATTGTGCAGGATTCTAATACGGACATGCTAGCTGAAGGTTCAGAATCTCTTTCCCACAACCTTCAGGGTCGCGTAACATATTCTCAACACAGTTTCTTCGACCCTCAACCCGTGGCAGGTGCTGCTGCTTTTTTGATCCGCCAATGTGCACATAACTGGGCGGACAAGGATGTGGTTACCATTTTCAAATCATTTGTCCCTGGTCTAGAGAATTCAAGCCCGGATACGCCCCTACTCATCAACGATATCATCATGCCTGAACCGGGCAAGTGGCCGCGTCATCAAGAGCGCAATGTGAGACAGGTGGACATGGTTATGTTAGTGAACTGTGGTGCGAAGCAACGTACAAAGGCCGAGTTTGACAGCTTGTTGAAACAAGCGGACCCTAGATATGAGATTCGCAAGGTTTTTGACAATGGCCCACTCGGTTTACTCGAGGTCTACCTTAAGCGAACCTGACCATAGAGCTAGCTACCTTCATAGTCTCCACGTATCAATGAGATCTCTTGTTTTCGTGCTGAAATTGCTTACTCCTTCGTGCCCACAACACAACTCCGTGACTGATATTCGTATCATTCTCCAAGTTTGCTCTTGGGCAGCGAAGACAAACACGGGGTTACAGGATAGATAATGAGGCTTAATATTAAAGAACGAAAGTGCAAGTCGATTGCCGACTTGTAGCGGGGAAGAGGTACTATTACCAGGGTTGGCGAGGTGGTTTGGCGCGAGTTCTCAACTCAAACTCAATCTTAGCTAGTAGCTACTGCGCCTGTTTACGCCCTGTTGCCACCTGCCAAGAGTATCTCTTACTCTCTGTGGGCGTGGTATTGGGGAGACTCTGGCTCGTCGATTCCACCATCCGGGGGAAAAGGTTATTGCTACCGGCCGCGAACGTGATCGAGAGAAGTTATCACAACTCTCTCTCGATCTGCTTAGCCTTGAATATCGCGTGGTATGAGTAGCCCACCACTGCCGATTAACACCAACGTGCTAACAAAACATAACTACGAAACTAGTGGGATCTGACAGATTTGGATAGTTTAAACAACGAAGTGCAAAGTATCTTGACAGGTTTTCCGAACCTCGATTCTGTGTACATCAACGCTGCAATCCAGAATCATCACATCATATTCGAACAACGGCCCGACCAACGGGATGTTGTCCAGGAAATGACTACCAATCTCCTCGCACCCGTCCTTGTCGCCCAGTACTTTGCTCAGTATCTACTCAAACTGGCACAGTCGGGTACCTATACCAACATATTCCTTACAGGCTCGTCCCTGGCTTACTTCCCTTTGCCATTCTATCCAGTTTACTGCCCGACGAAAGCCGGTATTTCTGCCTTCGCCAAGGTAATGCGCATGCAGTTAGAATACACAGGATGCAAGAAAATGAAGGTCGTCGAGGTTGTGCCGCCATACGTGGATACGGATCTCAACGCAGCACACTGGCGGCGGACTGATGCGCTGCAAGGGGGTCCGGAGGCGGCCGTTCAGCCTCTGCCGCCCAGTGAATATATTGATGGCTTTTTTGAAGGTCTTATGCAGACAGGGGCTGATAACTCATTCAAGAACGAAATAGGTGTTGGCTTTGGTGCTCAAGGGGCTAAGGTTTGGAACGAGGGGTTCCAAAAACTCCTCGACTCATCTGGTATGGTCGATCGACGAGAAATTAACTTGAGTTAGTAGGACGCTTATACGGTCATATAGTACTATGCGCAAATGGTAGAATTTTGAAATCGAGGGTGCATCACCAAACAGGACGACCCTACCTGGGTTTCTAATTTTTAGACCCTATGATGGCGACCTTACGTATTCAGAAAGTGTGATAGTCTCGTCATAAAAGTAATACCTAACTATTCGTAGATAGCTCACATAGTTATAACACTGAATCCCCGTACTAAGACTCTGGTTATAATTGATAGACTGCAGAAAGGGGACAAAAAGGGGATGAGGGGATTCATTGCTACACCTTTCGTTGAAGTCGGTGCGAGGAAGCCGGCAAGGAATCGCCTTCTCTCCCGGAATGTTATGCAACGTGCCGCAAGTTTGGGAAAGTATAGCAAGGTCTATCGGGGTGAAGAACTCTGCTAGAGCATTGTTTAATTTATGTTCTGATATTCATTATAAACAGCGTGTCACACTTCGTGTGGCTTGAGCGGTGGCTTGATTGCACGCAACTGTCATATTACGCGCCCCTTTTACCATCATTATACCGCTCTCCTTGAATAAAACATGGGCATTGTAATCAGGATAGAAAATAAAATTAGAAGCCCGAGGCAACTGGGTATCTCCAAATTTCGGAAAGTCAGCGATAGCCCAAAGACTACTCTTGCCACCCCTTAGAACTAGAATTCGGTTCACAAACTCACCACTAAGCAGTGTTGGCTCTTTAAGCAGTGAACTAACCTCTTCGGTCAAAATAACTTTGATTTCCTCTATAAGCAATAGTCAGAATCAGTAATTCTGGGCCATTGCAAACTTTACTGAGCGTAGAAACTGTAATCCAATACCATGAGTTGTTCTATTAATTCATCGTTTTTAAATACATATTATGATTAACACGCTGAGTGATCCGTAAGTAAACAAACGCGCAGCCCTGATTTCAAACTCACAGCTGATAAATAATTCCTGCCCAAAAGTCCGTATTCTACTTCAAATTTGACTACATCCCAGTAGAACTCGGGAATGTATGTGGCTGCGGCGAGCCTTAGCCCGGGAATATGGCTTAAAGGGTGGAAAAAGAGGTTGTAGACACTGCTGGCTACATAGCGGATAGTCCAAGCTGCCGCCGACACCCTAAGTAATACAGCTTGAGCATAGCCGGTTGCACTGTCTGGAAGGATATATCTACTCAGCATCTTGGCAACGATGGGCTATATTCAGTCACGCTATAATCCTGCGCTTCGTGGTAAAAGTTAAATCGTGAAAGCCACAGGGTAACCGAAAAAGATGGCGACGCTATGTTATCGACACAACATAAAGTATGTAGGCGTCTATCTACTGGCGTAGTTCACGTCTCTATTCGCGCCGAAGCTTTCCCCTCCGTCTATGAGATTACGGGCCGTATGTAAGTCGATGTGTTTTAAGCACTCCAGACAACGGGCCAAAAGTTCATACCAAAGCCAACTGCTTCCCTCCAAGCTTTCCTCGGCGGCCATGGCGTACAATTCCACATAGGTATCTTGTGTGCGAAACCTGGTCGGCCGAAAGCTGAGTATGCACAATCGGCCGATGGCGCCCCGTCAGTTTACCTGCTGATTAGCTCAGTCGAGCACTGACATTCTGCCTCCTATCGAACAGCCAACTGAGGGTAGCCCCCCCTTGCTTACCTGGGAGTCCCGTGCAACCCCAGCGCCACACCACCACCAACCGCTACCAGATTTTACAACCAACCTAACTTTATAAATACTAGCTTCATACTAGTGCAACTAGGACTAATCAATCGGCAATTAGAAGGGCTATTTTTCAATACCAGTTAAGCCCGATTAAAGTTAATATTGGGAAAGTTATTTTAGTTGAAAGGCCTAGAGGTGGTTGGTGATAGTATGGCGGTGGTGTGGCAGTAGTACCTACCTCTCTATACGGTGGCTGTAGTACCGAACTGTGTGGCGCGCAAGTACTCTATGGATGGTTTTTACGTAGAGGTGCACGGGACTCCCTTCCTGCCAACAGCGATTATATCTTTGAAGAAGCGAATGGGCTTGACATAGAAATCACGTCCTGACATAGCATCTATAGAGAATTAAAACGCTACACTACTACGTAAGGTGCTGACCGCCGGCCGCACTTAGAGTACCTGCTCCGTAACTTGTGGAGGATGTGGCGTAGCATTAGTTTTTAATATTAGGGTGTGGAGGACAAGAATGTATGGCAGGCTAATCCCACAACACTAGTCCTTTGTGTGGCTTTTTATCAATCAGATTAGTTAGATCAAGGTCACATGATCCCTACAGGAAGGATAGGAGAAACAAAAGGTAACAGGGACACATTTCGCGTTAGGCCCGTCCTGCAACCGTACGGACCCAAGAATCCGTGACAACTTTATTTATTCTATATCGTTAGTAATACAGGTGGTCCTAAATGAAATCTTACAATAGGTATAATTTCAACTCAAACTTCGTAGGCTTAGCATCTTGGCACTTGTGGTCACGACTTTTTGATACGCCAAGCTAAAGGCTTGGGCCCTTTGTTTTCTTTCTGGTTATCTAGCCGGGTCTGCAAGTTCGGGCTTCTGCCTCTGCTTTGTGTACTTCGTCGGTGTGCCTTATCGGAATAAGCTGTGGTGTGGTGCCACTGCTGTGGCTTGTCTTTGGTTAAGCCTTTACTGCATTAAGATGAAAAGACAAGAAAAACTCTGGCCGTCATAATTAAATCTAGATTTCAATGCTATACACCAGCCCTTGGTGCAGTTATATGTGACGGCATAGACCTCACATGGCCTTGTCCACACTGACTTACACCATATGTTTACATAGGCCTGCCTTCCCTTCTCAAAGTCTATTTGTTCCCACCCTACGCCGATAGAACGGCTTTCTCGCTGTCTCCAGAAATAACCGATTGCTGTTGTGTTTTGACAGCAGGGAGTTTTTTCATGGGCGCCAGCAAGCTCACCAGTACGCTGAAAGCTGCCGTCGCTAAGCTGAATGCAAAAACTGCCTTCAAGCCAACCATATATGATTTGAGCACACCGTCGAGTACTTCACCAGCGAAAACATGGCGAATGTCTCCAGCGCCGGTAGCCAGCACCGCGGCGGCATCTACGGTCGGCGCGAGACGGGGTAGAGCATCCAATAACTGGTTCGAGAAAATTGCTTGNCCCCGCTGTGATGAAGTATACACCGTTCACTAGTTGGAAGACTTCCATAGGGTGTTAACTCAAAGTCTGTCAGACGACCGAGGTGCAGAAGCTTACATAACACGATTCCCGTAGCACTCTCGACATCCCCGGGTTGTGAGAATGCTTGAACAGCAATCATTGGTACCTGGCTACTACTACCAGCGCCGAACCCAAATATGACTTGACTGCCAAGGTACCAAGCACGTGAAGTGTTGATATCTAGCCTATATATCAGGGCGGACCCTATAACTGACAAAAGGGAGCCAATGGTCATAAATGGCTGCCAGTAGCGAAGTTTGCCAATCAGCCAGCCCGAACTCAGGCACCCAACAGCGAAGAATGCCACTGCCGGCAAGATATCAGTCCCGGACTCAATAGCATTATCGCCCACAATGGACTGGAAGTATATGGGCAAATAGTAGATGAGCAAGAAGTTAGGGCCATTGATACTGTGACTATGTTAGCTGTTTTTGAACCTAGGTGAGGTGAAAGGGAGGGGGCCAATACACGAAAACATAAATGCAGTTGGCCCAGACGGTACGGTTGGCTATGAGGCGCAATGGAATCATAGCACGGTCGCGCTGGAAAAGTTGTATGACAACAAATACAATGGTGAGGACGATCCAGACGACTAAGCAGGCAACTACATCTCCATCACTCCACGGTTTAGTTGTTCCACCCCATTGGAGAGCCAGAGTGAGCGAGACCAGAGAGCCGATAATCGCGACGAGGCCGATAAAGTCGAGCTGGAGAAAGAGCTCAAGGGGCGTGACGGGCACTGCTGAACCATTTTTGGGTACGTGCACTAAGAAGAAGACCAGCAATAGGGCGGCCCCGCCGACAGGAAGATTGACGTAGAAGCTAAAAGGGGGAAGAGATGAGTTCATCAGGTTCTCGGCTCGCTACAGAAGAGTCGTAGGGGAGGAGGTAGACTGACCACCATCGCCATGAAACACTATACGTGAAGGCTCCGCCAATGATGGGACCGAGAATGGAAGAAAAGATGAAGACGGCACCGATCAGGCCTGTCAAGGCGGGACGTCTCTCTGGGCGCGAAATC
>JAPUUL010000409.1:0-19096 GCA_029590625.1 Lasiodiplodia mahajangana
ATACCATAGTTCATCAATGTCTTGCTCGTCGTCGTCTGAATCATAGCCGTCTAGTTGCGAGACGTCAGACCTGGCGTCGGGGGTCCTCCCGTGCATATCAGTGCTGTTCTTGGTTGCCCTCGATGGAGATCGCGAGTGACCCCTAAATGCATGCTCCTCGGGAGGCGCGAGGGTGGCGCGCCGGCCGCGGCCTGTGGCGTCCGATACCGCTGGGCGTCGCGCGCGGTACTTCTCATGGAGATCATGCAGGAGGTGGTGGTGATGATGATGGTCTTCCGGCCTCTTCTGGTACATGAGATCCTGTCGGAACTTGGCTCGCCGCTCATCGATCGATACGCAGTGTCGAATAACCTGGCGCTAATGTTGGGACTTGAGATTTAAGCTTCGGTGGGAGTGGCTTACCTTAGCGCTACTTCTCGCCGTATATGGGAACTTGGAACGTTGCATCCAGGCTGTCTCAAACCGTGGCACTGAGTTGACGGTATCGAAAAGACCTAGAAAGCGGATCCTTTTCACTGGGCGACTGAAGGTTTCACGGAACCCCTTCATGAACTGATACATCTCGTGTCGTTTTTCGCGGCCCTCGGGTGAATCGTCATGGTGCCGGCTCTGCCACTGCGAAAATGCCTTCCAAGCGAATACGACCATCTCCTCATTTCCGTGCGAAAGTAGTCCGACGTAATCAATCATCTCGGCTAAGAATCTGGCGACTGTGGAACCAATATTTAGCAACTGCCGTCGGATATGAAGATATGAGAGTCATTAGAATCCCCGTAACACATTAAAATCGAGGCCGACGCAGACGGCTCACACACGCTCGATAGATTGTAGATGGGCCGAATCAAAGAAATTGGTTTTTGACATACCATAAGCGCCTCTAGAGAATCCGAAGAAGTAGATCTCATCTCCTGGGTTATAAAACCGCATGAGGAAGCGGTAACCGCCGACCACATGCTGATCAAAACTAGACCCAATGGCAGAATCCTTAGCCTTCAGATACCACGACCGTATCCGTGCTCCCATGCTCGTGTGCGACAGCGAAGTCGACACGACATACGTGCCAATGCCTGGCTGATAGTAGTGGTCTTGATGGTAAACTTAGCACGTCTACATTACAGCTCGGCGCTATGGAGCGGGACTTACACTGGTCACCAGCTTCACGGTCCAGGCATCTGAAAATCTTGAGGATATTGCTGTCGCTGTCATCGCCTCTGAACTTATTACCTGTCCCGTCGAAACACAACACAAGTTTGCGAGGGGTCCGGTGATGCTCCAGAGCTTGTGCCATGATTGATGGTGGTCCTTTGTGATGTGGCATGTTGATGGATTCGTGTGCGGCCGCTGTTCCTCCAGAATCTAGTCGTCTTCCCCTGGGTGATACGGGGGTTAAGTGAAGGCCGTCCATGGTTCACGTGTGCAGCCACGATCCGTCCTGTTTAGCTATTGATCCCTATAAGTGGGATGAGGTTGCAGTCGTGTAACGGTTACGGCATGAACTTGGTACTGGAGGCGTTCTGTAGGCGTTCTTAATTGTTGCCCCCCGGCAACTCCTGTACGGAACAGTGATCTGAGATTTGGTCGCGTCCGCACACGGGTAGGTACTCCAAAGTTCCTACGTGGGATCAACCCTACGTAGTCAACACAAGTTCTAGTACATCGTCGAGGGCAGGGATCGTATTTCCATGTCTACCTATTAAAGCATGGCCGGATACCTTGTCTCGGACAACGAGAGCGCTGTTCCTACCGGCCCGGGGATAGCCAGCGCACTGTGATTAGTTAGGAGGGATGCATATCCCACGAAGGGTGGGCGAGCATGGTCAGATCCGGAATGATCATCATTGTAGAAGGGTAGGTAGTATCCATTCTACAGAACATGTACAATCGTGTAAGTGATCGGATATACGGTACGCGTGCGTAGTCGCTCGTGGAAATGACGGGCTGTGGTTGGATCAAGGATTAGCGTTGACAAGCGGCTCCAGAGCAATCGCCGACTTGGTAGCATCCATCAACAAAACGAACAGGGGGTTTGATTCGTCAGATCGGCTGCAGGTATAGCAATAGTCTGATACTTAATTCGAGTGGCCTTCTAGCCTCTCACTTCGAGGATGGCTGCATGATGCTGGTGCTAGGTAGGTACACGCTTACACGCTTACACGCTACGACCTAGAGCCGGTGTGAATATGCCAGGCAAGTGACCGATAATGCGGCTACACAATAACTATAGCGAAATGCACTGTATGATGCTGCTGGTATGTACGTTGTCTAGGGATCGGATAGCGTAGGTGCGAAGGCATAGGCAGAAAGAAGGGACCTAGATGCTACAGTACCTAGATCGCCTACGCATAGATACCCATCTATCCTTTCTCCCGGTTGCAATGCCAAGCTTCCCAAGTATCTATATACCTAGTGTAGATTCTCTCATTACCTATACTGACTTAGTATACGCCACGTCCGCTATTAGTATATGTAGGCAGAGTCATGGGGGTGGAGACAAATAAAATCTTACACTCCCCCGACGGAAAAATCTCCATACCTATACTAGTGAAAACCACTTAGCATAGGGTGAGAGAAATGACGACAATNAAAAAAAAAAAATAAAAGTATCTGGCCCAGATTATTGCCTTTGACTTGAAGTCTCATGCAAGTAGAATATTTTGAGAGGTTCTACATGTGTTGCTATTGAAAATGAGAATAACACGAGCCGGGCCTACTGGACTATGTGTGTACATACTCGATAGAGTGAGTGTATGATAGGATGTGGGGTGTGAGACTTTTCATTTACCCTCTCACGTCGTATTGTCCGTCGCTTCGGCTCTTAGCGCAGAGAGCCAGCTCCGCGTAACTGACTTGCTACTCTGTCTGCCGCCATCATCTGCGGGCCGGACCTCAGCTCTGAACTAGTGGCACATCTTTTGTGGGTGGTCATCCCAATTGGAGGCTATCCCCCCAGTTCCATGCACGCCAATCAGGCATGGGCTCGGGCCTCAAAAATGACTTCAGATTACTCCTGTCGCGGTAGCGCATCTGCATTCTCCTCATCGCTTCCTCTTCCAGACGAAACCTTCACCTCTACGTGGGGACGCGTGTTTAGTCTCCTAGGGGGCTTGCTTATTCACGACCCTCTGAGTGGCCCGGCTCTTTAAATTGTATTTTTTTTCAGCGGCCCACTTGCGATCTGCGCCATCTTTTGGAGGTGAAACTAGTCCGGAAGTAGATGCCGTCGTTGATAGCCTGGTGGCTGGGTTTAGGGTTTTGGGGCATGCAAGGAGATGATCGAAGGTCAGAAAAAGAAATAAAAGCGTTGGACCTATGAGGAATACCTAGCGCTCTACAAGCGAACACGGTATAGGTAGTGTTCCTAAGATGCTCCCTTCGAAGAGTCCAAATGGTATGAGATGGCGATGGTGGTGTGGTACCTACTTAGACAGCATAATCGGAACGCAAGAACTGCAGCCTCCCCAAGAGACCCTGAAAGATAGGGCTTGCATACTACCGGTTTACTGCGTGATGATAACATACGCCAGAAGTCCCTATCGGCATATGCTGGCTGTATGCAGGAGGGTAGGCAACATAGTACCAATTGATCGTCCGTCTAGATACACACTAGCATACCAATCGTCATCTAACCTGCCCCGCCGGTGATGTTGTGCTTGTGAGCCTGTCTTGCAGATCCAGCGTTGGGGATGTAATGTGGTATAGGTATAGACATGTACCTCTTTCTGTATACTGTAGGTACTTACTCACTCATATCTAGGTACGCTATATTGGATACATATTGAAAAAATCTGCGACTAGCGCTCTGTGTGGTCCCAGGCGCATACTTGGTGCCATACGGAGCTCACCACCATAGATCTTGATAAGGGGCTATTGATTTGGGTGCTGCGGAGCTCTGTGCTCTCATTCAGCTGTAGTGAACCGTGATTGGCAAGGTAACAAACGATCCCTACAAATCGGATTGTAGCTAATCGCCTACCGAGGGCGTCGTTTATAAGCTGGTCGCATGGCAGAGCTCTAGAGCATTTCTTCTTTTCGGAACATATTCTGCTATTCTGCTATTCTGTAATACTGTCGTGTGCTTTCATTTTGTTTTATAGTGATACCCAAACTCCATCAACATGGCTGAGAAAACAAGCGGTTCCCTCGAGACCAATGGAGGATCTCATGCCACCGCCGGTTCGTCGCCGGTAAGCAAGGCGTCAACAACCAAGTTTGGCGTCGGGCCGTCATTCAAAGAACAGCCCGAGAAGCCACCCAAGGCGAACCGCGAAGGTATCGCGAAGGCTTTCTCGCAACTTGCTCAATGGGTTCACGCAACAGAGAGTCCCTTCCCGACTCAAACCGGCCAGGGAACTTTCACAGTTACCAAGAGGCCAGGTCTGAAGCAAGATCTGAAGGCGATGAGCAAGAAAGGTATGAGAGTTTGTCCTTCTAACAGGATGGGAAAGCATACTAACTACAAGTAGATGTCAAGACGGTCGCAACGATAATAAAGAGCGCGCTCAAGGGGGAGCAGCTCATCGATGATAAGACAATGATCATGGAACACACTATTCAGCTAGTGGCAGGCTTACCTCATGGCTCTCGACTACGCGCTGAACTCACGAACAACTTTATCAACCAGCTATGGTATACCCTAGATCACCCCCCGCTACTTTACATGGGCGATCAGCATCAATACCGCCAGGCCGATGGATCGTGGAACAATCCCATGAATCCCATGCTGGGTGCCGCCGGTTCTACCTACGCGAGGACCTGTCGGCCTAGTATAGCGGTAGGGGCTCTGCCAGACCCTGAACTTATCTACGAGTCGATCATGAAGAGAACCGAGTACCGCAAACACCCCAACAACGTCTCATCGGTGTTGTGGTATTGGGCCGATATCATTATTCATGATCTCTTCTGGACGGATCAGAGAGACATTAACAAGAACAAGACTTCGTCGTTCCTTGATTTGTCTCCCCTTTACGGCAGCAACCAACAGATGCAGGACACTGTGCGCACTTTCAAAGATGGTATGATGAAGCCGGATACGTATGCCGACAAGCGCCTTCTCGGGCAGCCTCCCGGAGTGAGTGTTCTACTCATCATGTTCAACCGATTCCACAACTACATCGCTGGTAATTTGGCTGCTATCAACGAAGGCGGTCGGTTCACGCCTCCGCCGCCCGGTCTTGACGAGGAGAGGGCTGCTGCTGCCTGGAAGAAGTACGATAACGATCTCTTCCAGACGGCTCGTTTGATCACGTCGGGTCTATACATCAACATCACACTCGTCGACTACGTCAGGAACATCGTTAACCTGAACCGAAGCAACACTACTTGGACTCTCGATCCCCGCGCCGAGATGGGCAAAGACGCTGGAACTTTCGCAGGATCCGAGCGTGGAACTGGCAGCATGGTGTCAGCCGAGTTCAATCTTGCATACAGGTAAGTTCCTATAAATCACTAATGCCAAGTTTGGGGAACTAACTCGGTGGTAGATGGCACTCTTGCATTTCCGCCAAGGATGACCAGTGGATCAAGGACTTTTACAGCACCATCTTCGAGGACAAGGATCCGCTGAACCTTACTCTCCAAGATATGGGCATGGGCTTCGTCAAGTTCGAGCGAAGTATTCCCGACGACCCAGCTCAGCGCGTGTTTGGCGGTTACAAGCGCGGTCCAGACGGCAAATTCTCCGACGATGACCTCGTGAACTGCATTTCCGATGCGATCGAGGACGTGGCCGGTGCTTTTGGTAGCCGTAACGTGCCCCAGGCCCTGAAGCCCGTCGAAATAATGGGCATTCTTCAAGGCAGGAAATGGAACATTGCCGGCCTGAACGAGTTCAGGAAGCACTTTGGCCTGAAGCCGTACGAGTCTTTCGAGGACATCAACTCGGATCCCGAGGTTGCCAGTTCTCTCCAGCACCTCTACGGCCACCCGGACTTTGTCGAGCTTTATCCTGGTCTTGTGGCCGAGGAAGCAAAAGACCCCATGGTACCGGGTGTCGGTATCGCAGTAAGTGGTCCCGATTACTATAACTCACAAGAAGACCCTTTATTAATAGTATGATGCAGCCGACATATACCATCTCTCGTGTCATTCTCTCGGATGCCGTCTGCCTGACTCGTGGTGACCGATTCTACACGACTGATTACAACCCGAGATCACTCACATCGTGGGGATTCAATGAAGTCGCATACGATCTCAACGTGAACCAGGGTTGCGTCTTCTACAAGCTGTTCATCCGAGCATTCCCCAACCACTTCAAGCGAAACTCGGCATACGCCCACTACCCGATGTGCGGTAAGTTAAAAACGACCACTGCAGCAGCTACGAGACTCAAAAGGTACTAACAAGAGGTATAGTTCCCGGCGAGACGGAGAAGATCCTGACAAACCTCGGTCGCGTGCAAGATTTCAACTTCGAGCGTCCGCGCGCCCAAGACAAGGCAGTCAATGTCACAACCTGCGGCGGCGCGAAGCATATACTCAAGAATACCGATAAGTACAAGGTGAACTGGAACGAGAGTCTTGCAGAGTTGATGGGCTCTGCTAGCCCTGCGGCCGCCAGCGATTCTGCCTTCCACTTTGGCAAGGAGAATTGCATGCACGACCAACTCTACCGAGGGGACTGGACTAGCCACCTGAAAGCCTTCTATGCAGAGACTACAGACAGGCTCATCGAGGAGAAATCCTACAAGCTTGCCGGCAAGACATTCCTTGACGTCGTCAAGGACGTCGGACACATTGTACCGGTGCAATTCGCGGCACGAACCTTCGGCCTACCCCTGAAGACTAAGGAAAATCCCAAGGGTGTGTACACTGAGGAAGAGCTCTATGCTATCTTGGCATTAATCTTCGTTTGCCTCTTCTACGACGTTGACCCCGTCAAATCGTTCCCTCTACGACACACAGCGAAGACGATGACAGGCCAGCTGGGCCAGCTGATCGAAGCTCACGTCAAATCCGTTAACGGCTTCAGCCTCTTCTCCGCCAAGCCCAAGAAGGGTGACTTGGCGGCGTATGGCGCTGATTTGATCAAGGGGCTATCCAAGGGAGGTATGAGCAATCGTGATATTGCTTGGAATGAGCTCCTACCGGCCGCTGGTGCCACCGTACCCAACATATCTCGAGTAGTAAGATATGCTTTATGCCTGTTTCTTATGCGATGACACTAATCCGATGCAGTTTGCCCAATCCGTTGACTACTACCTGACACCGAATGGGTCCAAGCATATCCCGGAGTTGCACAGAGTGGCCAGCTTGCCGTCCTCAGAAGAGAGTGACTCGTTGCTCCTTGGCTATTGCATGGAGGGCATTCGATTGGCCGGTACTTTCGGCGCCTATCGGGAAGCAGCAGTTGATGACGTTATACCTGAAGATGATGGCACTGAGATCTCCGTGAAGGTCAATGATCGTATTTTCGTGAGCTTCGTAAGCTTCCCTTGCCCTATGCTTGTCTATTACTACATCCTCGCACAGAACCCCGCTAACGAAGTTACACTACAGGCCGCTGCATCACAAGATGCCAAGAACTTCCCTGATCCCGAGGAGGTCAACCCACGCCGACCTCTAGACTCATATGTCACCTACGAGCTTGGCCCACACACATGCCTCGCATACAATACCTGCCAGGTGGCGTTGACCGAGATGTTCCGCTCCATTTTCCGGCTCAAGAACCTGCGCCGAGCCCCTGGTGCTCAGGGCGAGCTCAAGAAAGTTCGTGCGGCTGAGGGATACGACGTGTACATGAGAGAGGACCGAGGAGCATACTATCCTTTCCCAAGCACGATGCAGATCTGCTATGACCTGTAAAGTAGATTGTGGCTTGGGACCACCTACTCTGTACTCTCGTTAGTTAATAGTTTGTATTGTGATCGTTGCTGAAACCGAGCTGATTTCTGGGGTGGAGGACGGGGATATACCATTGGAATATTTGCTTATTAAATTTCGCCCAATACCTGGGAAGGATCGTGATGGGGTAGCGTACCAGTACTTGATATCCGAAAGCTATAATATGCTAAGAACACTTATAATATCCGAGATTCGTCATCGTTAACCCATTATGATTTATTCCTACAAGCCACCCTCTCGCCAATAACTCCCATTCATCGTATCATCAAGGTAGGACTATGCTTTTGTCACCCTTCACGGTAGACGCTATTGGACGCAGTGTTGATTCTGGAGGTACAGGCACACCTATAGTGCCGAACAGATTCTACAGATCATATGACGAACACAACATGGAAGACAGTAAAGCTACCTTATGATCACATTATCTATCTATATAATCGTAATTAAGAAATATGTCACCTGCTTCAAACAAGCATGCATCGATTCCCGGCATCATCCTGCGAGTGAAATTTCCGTTTCAGGAAAGCCGACTTGAATTCTAGCCTATCACAGTAGCCATATCAAAATACGCCCGGGGTTATAATATCGCTACAGTAAGCTGCTGGATATATTATAACACGACGGTAACACGTGGGGCCGATCCGCATAAAAGATGCGGATCTCTTAATAACAGAAATAAGACAAGGAACTCGATAAGTCCCGACCCTATGTTACGATAACTAGGCGGCGATAACTAGGTATCGTCCCTAGATTGCTAGCAGACCGGGGCAGACCGACCGGGGTCATCCAGAGGAGGCGTCTCCCTAGTGAGTCCCCTACCCCTTTGCCAGACTAACCTTTATGGGATTTTCGATATTGTATTGGTAGGCCTACCAGCTTTCTGCCTGCTTGCAAAAGAAAAAAAAGAAACAATGTATTGCTTTGCATACTTCTCCCTTACTTACTAAGAACAGTGTGCAAACTTGCAGCACTAAGAAGACAAAGGTAATCTTGTGTGTGTTGTGTTGACACCGCGATCTTTGACGTGATGTGCCTGCACTACGTAGTCCCNTTTTTTTTCTTCGTCTGCTGTAGCACAGTTTGACACACCCAATTCGACATGAATTAGTACCTCTCGATATGATTATTTGAAAACATGTGTTGCCTGCTGTTGATGTCTTAGCCGCAAGGGGACTGGGAGAGCAAATGTATCTAAATAGTAATTAATTTATCTGCTTTGATTCTGTATCGAAACTATCTAGCTGTTACCTCGCTCCTTTTACCCCGTATCTAGTGGATATCATTATTATTCATGACTGTCACATATCTACACTAGTAGTGTCTTTTCTATGCTTACCCTAGAAGCTTGATGGTTGTCTCGCGAGTTCTAAGACGATAAGTTAGGAAGGCCTTCGCGCTCAGGTTAAACTTCTTAACCACTGTTTAAACAAGAGAGAGCGACATCGCATCTTCCTGCAGTTTGGGTTTTAGGGTGGAACAACAAATACCCCAGGCACGTAGTCTCCTTTGGCTGGTCTGCAGTAGTTTGTCCGGATGAAGCGCTTCATTGGGGAGGTAGGTATTCGAAGACTTCGTATATATTGACGTGCTGGGCTAGTGCGGTGGCGGATGGACTTGATGATCATACGGACCCATCTCTCTAATGTTGCCGTTATAAATTCACACAATAATAACTTGTTCTTTGGAACTTGGGCGACAGTTGCTAGGGTTACTTCCTATATGATCTGCTTTGAATTGAGGTGACTTATTTGGGCTCCCTCCTAAGCAAGATACTTTGTACCATTATCAAATCCGAAACCAGGACCCTTTCTGATGGAGGTAGCACGCTGTGGAAGAACCCTGGCAGGTTTGGGTTATAATCTTTTAATGGAAAACACAGCACCCGGAGGGAAATAACGTAGTTAAAAGAGTAGTTGTTGAGCCTGTCGTAGATTTATTGCATTGGCCATGTCTATTCCAACCCCTTCTATACCTTAATACCCACCCGGTAGTTGCAGTTGAGACCGAGAGGTGTAGACTTAGCGCTGGTACCTAGTATTCAAAGCCGACTCTCATATAAAGAGAAGAGCATTATTATCATACAACCCCCGTCATAGGCGCATATTACACGAAAGCTTATAATTAGATGACTTTAGCGTTCTAACTTCCTTGAATAATAATATCACGACCTCTAGCCTAGAGTCTGTGTTATTTAATTGAAGGTTGAGTCAGGTAGAGGGTCCTTTCACGTTTTAAGCTCAACAACGCAAGTGTTGAGGAATGCAAACAATGGCCATTGTCCTGGGGTACTCTCTCCTCGATAGTTACAACGTTCTCAATTTTGGGAATAAAAACACATTTTGCAAGACATCATAATTGCTAGCCTACCAGCTACAGTGTTGCGATGTTCTGTTGTTGTATTTAAGTCACTAGGAAGTATCGAAAGTGGCTGAACTCTTTCCTCATCCGCACAAGTCTATAAACATACAAGGATAAATAAATTCTCGAACAAGGTTACAGCTTAACGCCATTCTCGAAAGACACTGAAAGTACCCAAACCAAAATGCCTTTCATTCAAATTCCCCGAAACGCCTCTGAAGTTGACTTCGCTGGCCTTTTCGCTCCCCAAGCTCCAGGTTACAATCCCGACAACGTCCCAGAGGATTTAGGACGACGATGGAAATGCTGTGAGGATTCCACGTCCGTCCGCTATGCTGATTCCACATGCCCAACCTGCCAACATTCTCGTTGCGGTAACTGCGTCATTGATGCTGTTGAATCTGATGTTTCTCTATGCAAACGTTTGTGTTACCACTAATACTTCATAGAACAATTCCTTTCCTTTCATTTCCTACTTCTTTCTTCCATACATAGCTCATATAATATCAATGAGTAAAATACAAGCAATATAGCCCTAAAGACCTTGAATGTACCAAACTACAGCGCCTCTACTACACGGAGCCCTTCAGCTACGTCTATCACTTTCCGATCATAAAAAGTCGTGGTTAGGTAAATTGAGCAATAGCTCTTTTCTAGCCACACCTGATTCACGTAAAGAAATATAGACTTACTTCTGCATAGCAATATTTTGTGATGATTTGAGAGATGATGCTAACTAAATTGTTCTCCTCTTTTGATAAGTGACAAAGGCTTTGGTCGCGCGATCGTACATACATCTAGTCTCATCACTTGAAGTACTCTTTCCTGCATTGAGTCCGCCACAATGTCAATATCATGTTGCCTGCTCGTCGAGATGTTAGATAAATTAACAAAGAAAAAGAATGTAATACCCCTACGGTATTCTGGGGTTCTTATTTACGGCAATAGCTGGTGTGCGTTGCATCGGGTTAATATAGACAGAGTAGGTAAGAAGAGCTTCGTGGTGCTAAATCCGTAGGAAGCAAGGTAGGGCTAGTGTAGTTGCCTAACGGGCGGCGCCGTATGGTCACTAATTAATAGAATATGAGCACAAGGTCGAGTGACCTGAAGTCTATACTTTGTTAATCGTTATAATAGTCCTATATGAAAGTGGCTGCAAACAGCTAAGGTTCCCGGCTTAGAAACGTTTCTATCGGGGACCTTATGCTAGGGGCAGGTAAAACTATTGCTGTTCCACCGAAGCCTTCTAAGACATCCCCTTCGCCGGCTGACTCCCTATAAGGACAGACCTTCTTTGCCTGTATACCCTTGCAGTGGCCCTACCCAGGCCTCATCTTCCTGATGGCTACGGTCTATGAACTTTCCCGATAGCTACAATATGTGGCGGTTCCATTGTCTCCGTACTCTTGCGGAAACTACCTATCCGATGATATACCATGTCGGATCAATACCGAATAAGCATATCTCTCCAAGCGCAGTTGGAATCATCATGTATATGAGATACGTTACCTTACTTTGAACTGAAATTCGATGCATTAGGAACCCGTTCGGAGCTTGATCGGGCCTGTCGTGGGAGCTTGGATTATATTCTCATTGTTCAACCCAACATAATAGCTCTTCAACTCACCCGACCACCCTATCCGAGTTCCTTCCCGAGGAGAGTCGTGTTTCGCCGTATGCGTGCTTCACGACTCGTCGCTTCGTGAGATCGCGAACTAGGATCACCACAACGGAAGAGGCGACTAAGCTAATCTAGAAGTTACAACTGTAATGGGAGACTTAAGGGGGACTATGGTGATTATTACAGTATCTACATGTAATATCAGGCATCTTATCACCATGGCGGAGAGAGGCAATATCAGAGCTAGATAGGTATAAACTTCCAATTTGATAATGAGATCGCCTTGGCCAATTACGCCTTTGAGTTCTCATAAAATCCAGAACGCGAATCTCCACTGTAAATATGATAGCCCAATACTGTGTAGCAACCTTTTGCAGTTGAGCTATAAAATTTACTGCCCCTTACTAGCCGTTATGTTCTTGTGGACGTGCCCGTTGATGACAATGGCATGCAACTTAGACCGGTCCTGGAAGATACTGATATTCTCCAGTGGGTTTCCATCAACGAGAATGACATCAGCATAATACCCAGGCTGGACCTTGCCGAGAACATCCGGGTGGCCCATCATCTCACCACCGACGGCGGTAGCGGCGAGAAGACTCTCTTTGGGTGTATAGCCGAACAGGTTAACGAAATGAGCAAGATCTTTGGCGTATTCGCCGTGCGGGGCCCACGCGAACCCATAGTCGCCTCCGGGAAGCACTCGAATTCCTCGCTTGTGCATCTCTTTCATGGCTTTGGACGCTAGGTCAACCTCCCTCACGAGGCCTTTCTTGGCTGCCATTTCAGCGGTAAGGCCGTATGGAGTTGCGTCGCCGTTACAGGTCACTAGAGGGAAATTAATGGCAGGTGAAACGAATACTATGATTAATATTTATTAATTATTTAGTCCGTAATTATATAGAGTTTTAGATTAAAGGGACTTAAAATGGAAGCGATCTTTCTCTTAGGCGGAAACAGTCTGCTTGGGTAGAGGAGTATTTGTTTCACTTACTTCTATCTTTCATCTCCTCGAGCATGTCCATTGTCTCGGCGTCGGTAAAGGACGCGTGGTAAATGACATCGACACCTGTTAGGGCGCAGAGGCGAACGGACGCTGCCGATCGAGCATGGGCGCATACACGTTTCCCGTGGGTGTGCGCTTCTTCAACTGCTGCCCTCGTCTCGTTCAAAGTGTAGTACGTCTCTTCCGCACTCATGGTCTCGTGAACGTAGTCGCCCGTCATGCTGAGCTTAATGTTATCGATTCCTAGCGAAATAGATTCCTGGACAGCCTGGCGCATTCCATCCTCGCCGTCTGCATGTTTCGAGATACTGGGAATGATGGAACCACCAGTCGTAGCGATCTCTTGGCAGCTTGCCAGGGTTCTTGGCCCCGGAATCATGCCTGATTTGATTGCCTGCTTGATCACCAAGTCGAGTCGGGGCTGGGCGCTTGCAGCCCCAAAGCACATGGTGTATCCGCAGTCGAGATAGGTTCTGGCGGACTGGGCTGTATGCAACACATGTTCCTCGATAGGCAGACTTGTAAGGCCATCTAGGGTTGGCGAATTGTTCCAGCTGAGATGCGTATGCGAGTCGATCAAGCCACTCATCAGGGTTTTCTTGCCGTCTCCTTCAATGACGAGCGTGTCAGCATCGGGGGAAAACTCGAACCGCCCAACTTTCTGAATATGTTCGTCTTCGATTAAGACGTCTCCAGGGTAGATATCAGCGCCGGTAGAGTCGAAAATGTTGACATTCTTGAAGAATACCTTCTTCTTGTCGCTTGGCACGCGGTTGCTGATACTAATATCTGCCGGAGTTGGCTTGTAGTATGGCAAGGACTTTACGGCTTCGATGCCGTAGCCATCAAGTCCGTGACCTAATACACCGTTACTGGCCCCGGCCGCTGTTGCAATAGATGCCATTTTCTAAATGATTATATGCAGTATAGGCGAGGTCAAAAAATGGTCGAGATAGGTGATGAGTAGGATGTCATATCTCCCCTTTTCGTTACAGCGAGAGGGGTACTTTTGTAACCAAACCCTGTACATGTGCCCCGATATAAGCTCTTTTAGGAGAGGAATCTTACGTCAGAGAACATCATCGGAATAGGCTATTCCGGAATCATTCGGAGAGATGCCGTTGTGGCCTTCGGTCTCTCAGTATTCGCGGGCATACTGGCGGAATCCTATGCCGAAAAGCTAAAATGAGTCTCGATGTTGAAGAAATCATAAAGATATAAGAAATGGCCGCGCTGACTGATTTGCTGATTTTGCTCGTTATTTATTACTATTTGCGGTCACCGAATCCCATCTTCTATCGCACGAACAGACAGACGCACACGAGTCCCTGACATCTCCAACAACGACAGAATGGCGGGATCAGCGCACTCTTTCGGATTTATCGGCCTCGGGAATATGGGCTCGCAGATGGCCCGGAATTTGTCTATGTATGCCCAAAAACAGCGATACGCACGTGTACAAGTCTGGAACAGATCCAGTGCAAAAAGTACGCAGTTGGCTGAGGATTGCTACTGTGATGTCGCAGACTCAATCCAATCACTTGTACAGGCTTGTGATATCATTCACATGTGCTTAGCGAATGACGACGTGGCGTACGCCGTCGTCGACGAGATTCTCGCCGTCAAGAAGCAAGATACTATCCTCGTCGATCATTCAACCTTGTTCCCTACGACTTCCAAAACGCTACAAGAGAAAGCCTCTCAATCTGGGGTCATCTTCTGTTCCTGTCCTGTCTTTGGGCCGCCGTCCGCAGCGAAAAATGCTGCCCTCCTTGTTGCCCTAGCTGGCCGAGAGGAGGCCCGCGACGTGTTGAAAGGACACATCGTGCCAGCTATCGGAAAGGCTATAATAGACTGCGGCGAGGATGCTTCACAAGGAGCGCTGCTCAAAATACTCGGAAATAATTGCATACTGGGGACCATCGAACTCCTTTCCGAAAGCTTTGCCTTGGCGGAGAAAGCCGGCTTTGACGTGAATCGATTCTACGAGTTTATTAGTATGACCTCTGAATAGTCATGAGTTTAGGTTGAATTGCGCTGATTGTTCACAATAGAGACTCATTTCCCCGCGCCGGCTTGGCTCAACTATGGCAAGAGAATCCGCGATGGTGCGTTCTCGGGCGCAACAGGATTTACCATCCCTGGCGGAATGAAAGATGCCGGATTGATACGTCGACTTGGCAAAGAGACGGCAACACCAACACCCGTAATTGATCAAGCCTGGGACAATTTAATGACTGCAAGATCGCTTGGGGGTGAATCGCTTGATTGGAGTGCTTGTGCTGCAGGAATGCGTGTAGCGGCTGGGCTCGATCCATTTAAAGGGGAAGACTTCAGTCTCCTAAAAGCAGGGAACGGCAATCCGAATAGCAGTTAAAGGCCTGTTTAATAGAAACAGAACGTTATAGAAATAGTTATAGAGAGGAAATATCTCTAAATTTTAATCATTCCATGTTGATTCAAAGTAGGTAGTTTAGAGAATTGAGCATACACCGGCGAAGATCGTGTTTCGTACGGGTTACAAAGACTAAACACAACAGCGAGGTTGACATTGTGCGCTCTAGAAATCACGAATTTCAATTAAAGATTGCAATGCTTCCAAATATAATTACCTTACGGCATTCGAAACGCCTTTGCCAATTAAGCCGCTCTAAGAATGGACGTTCCCACCAACCTTGCCAGAAGGTTTCTCCGTCCGCGACAGTGTCAACTTTCAAAATACAGCAACTATATGATATCATCGACGCGCCGGATTTGGGTCGCATGGGTCTGAATTACATAGCAAGCGATAGCTTTAGCAATATGTGGTCTGTTCATCTGAATGTTTAAGCCTCGAAGCTGCCACTTTGTCGGGTGAGGTGTTGGCGCGTAACTAGAACAATATTTCAAGAGCGTCAGACCTCGCGCAATATCATTGAACAAGATCGAATACTTCGTATTTTATTCACATCACACCGCTACGTTCTTGATGATCTCAACACACCGGGCTGATGCCTCCAGCATATGCCAATGACCGACGCTAGGCAGTACGATCTGCTCTGCATGTTTCCCGATGTTATCGACGAAGAACCTGCCCGTTTCCACCGTCGAGACTTTATCTTCTTCGCCTGTCACGACCTTCGTAGGCGCGCTGATGCATCCAAGTTGAGGAACCGTACTGTTCTTCAGAGCCTCGACGGCTAAAGCATACCCCTCGGGATTCTGTCGGGTCAACATTTCCCTCGCTAGTGCTACCTCGCCTAGTCGCTTTACTAACGACTCGGGAGCGAAGGCGTTGGAAATTACGATATCGGCAACAGCTGCCATCCCATTTTGCCTGACTGCTGCAGCGCGGTCTGCTAGGGCAGTCTGCGCAGTCGCGGGTGGTGGGCAGACAGGTCCAAATAACACAAGGGCTTTAATGGGGTGCAGCNGCCCTCGCTGCTAGACGGAGGGCGACAAGCCCTCCTAATGAATGTCCCACAACTATAAATGAGGCGAGTCGAAAGTGTGATATGATAGCTGCGACCCTCATTAGACACAACAGTCCACGATGCTAGGACTTGGGGGTCATCACGCACCTTCGCAATCCTCCATGTACGAGTGGATGCTTGTGGACCTTGGCACGGAGCTACGGCCGTGGCCGCTCAAGTCGAACCGGACCAAATCAAAATCCTGTAGAGCCGAAACGAGAGTCTGGTAGGAGTTGGTAGTGCCGCCTAGACCATGAACGAACAGGATCGATTGGCCGTTCGGGTTTCCTTCCCGTTCAACGAATAACGGGCCGTTTGGGCCCTGAACGTCCCCAGAGAAGCTAAGTTTCGACGCCATATTGTATATCAAATTTCTCTATCTTTTGTAACACGATTTAAATGTTTCATTGCCATGATGCATGCACGAATACTTATACGGCAGTCCTGGGAGACCGTTACCGCCTAGTCTGCCGACCGGGGGATTCGGACTAGGTACTCGGCGAGATGCCGTGGTAGGGTTCAGCGATACTGCATAGCGTAATACCTACCCGCCTGGACTATCCACTAAGGTTACCTACAAGTGGGTCTTAACCTGTATACCCTCGGTGACTTGATAGCGTATCGTCCCTACTTGTATAAGAGCACTCAGGCGACGGGATGACTATAAGATCAAGAAGTTGATTTGTAGGTATGCAAAATAAAGCGCTAAAAAACGCATGCGGGCTGCTAAATACAGATGATAAGAGGAAAATATGAAGACATTGTCGCGGTCGCTTGGCAACATTCCCACTCCGGGTGTAAATATCTTCACACGACAGCTACCGAGATTCGGTAGTCTAGTCGAAGTTGTCGAACAGTGCTACTATGTACTCGCTATATGAGCGAATGACTTTCCGCGTCAAGTCTTCTGCGCCAGATCCGTCCACTTGCAAGCGCGGCGCTCTACGGAACTCCTGTGTGCGGACTCTCCAACCTTCCCGATCGTCAATCAATTGTTGCGCTTTTAGAGTCAGAATTAAACTGCCGAATAACGATAAGGGCATATCCGCTCTCTCGGACGGCTGGAAGATTGCAGAGAACGAAACGGTCCCCGGACTGGGTAAGTGGGAGAATTGGCTGAGAACCGGCGTTTTGGATGACGCCGGTTCTTCGGGAATGGCTATCGAGTTATCCCATGCCTCTAGCCCGACGGCTTGACCGTGTAATGAAGTGAATCCCATGAGTGTGAGGCCGCAGGGAATGTCTTCTCGACTCAATCGGTCAAATGTCAGGAATGCACTTGTGAAGGATTGGGGCGAATCGTGCGCATCTAGAGGGAAAGCGATTGCGATGTTCACAAGTGTGTCATCCCTCCCCGGCTTGCTTAGATAGATGTTACCAACGTTGTCTTGCTTTTCAAGGTCAGCGTCTAGAATGAGCAATTGCCGTATGATTCAAGACTCACCCCAAATTGCAATTCGTTGGCTATAGCGTGTTGCTGAAGAGCTTCTCGCATCACCATATTTAATGAATCGTCCTCGCGCGCTTGTTCGTATGCGCGTTGAAGCGTGTCAATGTCTTGTATGGATGACATGTTGCTAATGCTGGTAAAGTTCGATTAATCAATAGATTCAAGTAAGCGGATAAAATGTAAAACTCTCTCCTTTATCTGGGGTACGACGGATTTCATCTCATCCCATGAAGCAAGTGCTCCTAGCGATATGACTACCTAGTGATAAGTGTAATAGTTTAGATTGCAGTGGGCGGGAAGATGCCGAGAGTTCTTGGGAATAAGACGTATCGCCGAGTGCTCCGGCGTACTACGCGCTGGGAAATATTGGTCTAATAATCAGCTCCCATAGCACGTACATATACTTTTGAAGTCTATAGGAACTTTAATGGACGAGATTACCTCATAGCAATTTTTGAAGTAGTATAGGGCATTGACTGATTTGCATATTCTGGCGCGTCTTCGCTTGACTTTCGCGCCAACTCTAGGCTACTCGTTCCAAGTTTCTCCTCTATGACTTGCTGAACGCTGTGGTAGGTTGATAACTGCGAAGAGAATTCGATACCTTATGCTAGTCTTTCGCCGCTGAATTTTCGTGCAATCAATATTACCCGATTGAGTAATCTATGGGAGCTTCAGCATGCGCGGGGTGCTATCCGCATGTCAGACGTCATTCCGCTTCTCCAAACCCGCCACGAGACCTATATTGGATGCTTGCGGCCGATATGCGGTGGCTGGTAGAGGCGTCTCATATGGTCTATCCTCTCGCATAGGTTAACTGGCGGCACCAAGAGCCGACTAACGCCTCGGCTTTCGCAGAGGGCGGTCGGCTTAAGTTTGAACAGAGCTAGATAATGCTTGCTCCTCAGACAAGGGTGTAGAGTGAAGGTCTCTACAACCTGGTAGGCGGCCGACTCTACAGTTAATCGCTAGCCAGAAGGGCTACGATATCTAATAGAGGAAAGAACAGGATTTCCTATTCACTGTATTATAATGGACCAGGGAAAGCCAATCTGATTAGAGATCAAGCTTACAAATTGACTCCTGAGGTATGTTAAAACTACCAAAACAATCAAAGTCCGGGTCACAGCTATGAATATTACGGAGCCGGCTCATCCAGTCCTATATTTGGCTATATAAATGGAGGGGTACTTAAGGAGTGTAAAATTAAAAGCTCTCTAACTACGGCATCTCTCCGGCTCGCAACCGAAGACCAATGCCAGGTTAGCTCGGCTCGGCGCCCTTGGAACCCCCGCAGCAACCTTACACGACCATACCCTTTCCCCGGACGCTAATTCGCACTAGTTCATAGCTAGCTCGTTAGCATCACCG
>JAPUUL010000041.1:0-36340 GCA_029590625.1 Lasiodiplodia mahajangana
ATGATCGTCTGTACGAGAGCGTTTGCGACCTGTAGTCGGGGGCTGACTGTCAGGGATCGCCTGACCGGCCTGGCTGAGGTTTTGGGACTGGCTGTCGTCACCGCTTGTAGATGTAGTATCGGCAAAGTTGTCGCCAAAATNCCCATTCGTTGTCGTCGTTCATGTCCTCGATACTCTTTAGGAACGCTGCATTTCGCGGGTTCTCTGCGATCTTGCCAATACGCTCATCTGCGAACAGAGCCTTTTGCATCTTGGCAAACTGCCGACGTTTCATCCGACGGCGTGCTTCGCCCCCATCGTCCGAGTCGGAAAGATCGAAATCGTGACCGTCGCCTCCCCGGCGTCGCTTACGTAGCATACCTGTTGTGATGTCCCGGAACAGCTTGTCAACCTGAGCGGCATCCGCCTCACGCTCCCGGTCCCTAAAGCAAATTAGTCTCTAGTAGCTTCTGTGGTCTCGGGATAGGAACTTACGCAAACAAGCCTGCTAGCCGGGCTGCGTCGCCGTCATTCTCCTTGGTATCATCGATCATCTCTTTGATCAACTCGTCATCCTCATCGCTCGAGTCTTCCCCATCCGCGCCACCAAGACCGGCATACTCGTCTTCGGATTCTTCTGCCTGTTCCTCAACCATCTCTGTTGCTTTGCTCTTCTTCTTATCAAACTTTCTTTTTAAGCGCTTTTCTCGTTTTGCCGCTTTCTCCATTAACCTGAATGCGTCGGATGACGCCACCTTTTCTTCAGACAACTCATGAGCCCCGACGTTCGAGCTATTTATAGGGCTTCTAGGGTTGGCTGTGGATAGAAGAGTAGAGCTCGAAGTAGCGAGATCGGCTCTCCGTAATAGCTTTCCTCGTTTTCTTACGAGTGGAGACTCTGGTACACTGACCTCATCTTGGGTGCTATTGAGTAGGACTGTGCCGGCAACTGATGGCGAACGATTGATGAATCGTTGTTTTAAAGGGGTAAAGTCCTGAAACCCCCCGTCCTGTGTGGGTTCCATGAAGTCAGATATCTGCGTTGCATCTTCTGGAATGAGACTATCAAAGCCGTGTGCCTGTGATTGTGAATAATGTAATTGTAGCCCTTGCGTCAGGCTTTCGCGGCCTTGGGAGACTGCTGTCTGGGTGGGCTGGCTATCGGATATCATGTTACTCTGGGACTGACCGGCCATGGCAGAGAACTGAGAATCAGGAAACTGATCGATGGAGGGCATGAAATCTTGCGCACCGCTCCAAGGTCCCGCTTGGCTATTGTCCATGGTACCGGCAAAGATCTGAGTCAACCCGAGGCCGGCGGGGGCTGCCGCTGCAATGGGAAGTCCAGGAATGAAAGTCTTAGTAGCCGAGCGTAGGACTGAAGTTGGTAGTTTAGGGGAGCGTGAACCTGGCATGGACGGCGACTGAAAAAAGGTGCCTTTTGACTTGGGGGTAGACTTGACATCGCCGTCGTCTTCGTCGTCTGAGATGATCTGGACGTGTTTTTTAGGGCGCCGTGAAGCTGCAGACCGCTTCATTACTTCAATGTCCCCGTCTGAGAAATCATCGAACGCGGGTTTTGGTGTTTCTTCATCTTCGGACTGTGCTTCTTCTGCCTCATCTACGAACATGGGGTTGCTCGAGGCCTGGTCCTCATCTCCAAGCTCTTCGTCTTCGGAATTGGCGGTAGCTTCGTCGTCGTTGCCGACCTCCTGTTCGTCCTCTTCGGAGCCAGAAAATTCAACTTCGCCGGCTTCTTCATCCTCGATATCCTGAAAGCTGTCGTCGTCACTATCATCCCACGCGAGAGGGTCCGCTTCGCCATTCTGCTTCTTCTCCTTGCGACTTTTCTTCGCCTCCTCCCGTTCACGCAGCATGATCTCCTCGACTTCCTGGCGTGCCCTGGCAACAATATCTTCAACCTGCTCCCGCTCCCGCTCTCGTTCTTCAGCAGACTGAACCACAATACCCTTGGAACGAAGAAATTCAAGACGCCTTTCGCGCTCAAGTTTTGCTTGGGCTTTGGCGCGCTGCTGGAGCGACATATGAAGCTCGCCAAAAGTCATAGACGGTTTTACATTTCGGCCGCGTGCTGGTTCCCTGGGTGGCGAGGAAAGATGTGCCAGGTTACGTAAGATCTTCATCCCACTAGATTCTTGTGCCTTGTCCTCTGGAAGACGAGAAAACACAGCGTCAATCTTGTCTTTCTTTATTGGGTTGATTTCGAGTTCTTCATCGGAGTCTATTATTATGGTATGGGCTTGTGCAAGTGGGAGCCTAACCCGAATCTGACGGAATGGTTTTCTTGCAGGCGCCTTTATCCCAGAAATTGGAGCCGCTAAATCAATAGCTTTCCCTTTAGCTCTGGCTTGGTTTTTTGACTGGGCCAGGGCTTCTTCTAGGGTGACAAGGTCACCGTCCTCATTTTCCGGTATAGGGAGGTTATCATTGGATACGGGCACGGATGTGGTTGGTGGGCCGAGATTCGGTTTCCGTGCAGTGGGAGGAGAACTCGGTGGAGTCCCATCATCTTCACGCTCTGCATCCGTTTGAGGAACCGAGCCGGGTGTTGTGGAACGACTGGAGTTGATTGGCTTGTTTTCAGTATCGGCAATGCTTTCTCCGGCCCGAAAGTTGAACCGTTGGAAAAGCGTAGCTTTGCTGATTTTCTTTTTAGTCTTTGCCTCATGAGAGAGTTGAAGGCTCCGGCTTAGTCGTTGCGTCTCGCGGTTCATCTCTTCTAACGCCTTTTTGCTTGCCTTGCGGCTAGGGCGAGAAATGTCTTGCGTGAGCTTACGGCCACCATCGTCGTCTTCGATATCTGACACGTCGTCTTCGTCCGTGTCGGAATGTGTAGCGATTTGCTGGCTGATGCGGTCAAGGCGCTCCACCCGTTTACGTTCCTCTTCGGCCTCCCGATCAAGCCTCTCCTTTCTCTTTTTCTCGACCAGCGCTTTGAAACGAGCATCCTTGCTCAGATCTATGGGTACATCATCTTCATCTTCATCAGACTCTGCTGAATTATGGCTCAATCTTGTTGGCCTTTGCGGCGAGGGAGACACAAAAAGGCTGGGGGATGAGTTTCGGCCTAACTGAACAGTGGTTTCTGGCGTGGCGCTACGATTGGGTCTTGCTGGTCTTCTTCGAGACGAGGTCACTACATCATCCTCATCATCTTCCTCTTCTGCGAGCAATGGTTCCTGGGCCATGCTCTGGGTTAAAGGTGATGGCGACCGACCCTCTTGCCGAATATGCTTTGTAGCAGCCGAAGGTGACTTGGGGGATTGGGTGGCTCCTATGAAGTTAGCATGCATTCGAGCAGCAATTCGGCCCCGAGGTCGAATGACTGTGGCGTCTTCGCCGTCATCTTCGTCTGCACTGTCGTCTTGGGGGTCGTGGTCAAGATTGAGCTTCCGCTTGTTCTTGTCGATTGCGGCAAATAGGGATTTTGCGTCAATTGGACCCGTAGTTTCGTCGTCTGAAGATCCGTCGTCTACGGCTGCTAACATTGCCTTGAGTTTAGATCGTGGCGTTAATTGTGGCGACGTGGGAGCGGACGCGTCGCCGGTGGGCGATGATGCGCGAGTGGAAGCCATACTGGCTGTGATAAGATGAAGGGGGATGAAGGGGGATGATTGGTAGAATGATCGATTCCAATGCCGATTTCAGGTAAGCATGGCACCTGTCGCAAAGCTAAGGATGTACAAAACACGAAGGATTACTTATGTTGAATTGTCGGTTGGTAGGGAGGTGTACAGAGTAGATAGCTCTTAGGTAGTCTAGAGGTGAATTAAGTGGTGGGGGCCATGTCTCTACTTAAATGGATGCCCTTAAATACGGGCCTGTAGACTAGAGACGCGCTTAAAACGCGTATCCGCCGCGTCGAGCTTTGAAAGGTGGGGCACCGAAACGGAGCGTCATAGTACCTACCTTAGTAAGTACCTACATACATACATACCTAGCACATCCGTTACCTACGTGGGTAGTACCTACGGTGTCTTGGCTTTGTATACCTAGCACACCAACACCCCTTAGAGCATGTTTTTAATATAAATGTTGTCGATAGACTAAGTAGAACTATATCAAACGGAGTGAGAACCTTGGCATTCTACCGAGTCCGGACTGGCTAGCAAGATGGTCCATCGTCGAGGTGAACAGAGCCCCTTCGGTGCAGGCATTTTCGTCTGTGACAAGCGTCTATATTCAACTATTTAAACAAATGGGTATCGCGATATCAAAGTACAAGCATCAGTACAAGCCCCCTCCCATTCGAGCAGAACGCCAAACGCCCTCTTTTCGTCTTTCCAATGATGCCATGCAATAAGTCCTTTTGCGCCACACCAATGCTCATATAGGGTGCTATACACACAACATCACGGAATGGCCAGTAGCCCGTCTAACACGTTGTCAAGCGCCTGCATGTCTTGCGGGCCCATACCCGCCCAGATGAGCTCGTCCTCGTCAATGTCCATCGGATCTGGTGCCGCACCACCGTTGGCCACGCCACCAGGGTGGTCACTATGAGTCCCGTTGAGGGTGCTCTCCTCATCCATATGCGACGGTGTATGCCCGGGCAGGTAGGTGTAATTACTGTAGTGGTCTAACTCACCATCTCTGTAAGTATGGAAGACTGACTGGCGAATAGTCGGCAATGAGCTGATGCCGCAGTCACCGATTTCCAGAGCAAGCCGAAGATCCGCCATTCCCAGTGGCGGGCGTTCACTTGCAGCTTTCGCTTCGATCGGCAGTAGTCCGCTCTTATCTCTAGATAATTCGCCTTTGAGGAGAGCGGCTTCTTCCTTCCGCAGTTGGCGGCGGTATTTGTGAGTCTGTATCCACCCAACCGCGGCTCCAAATCCGGCACTCCCTGATTCACCAGGCCCATTACTTCTCGTCCTGCCGAAGACCGTTGATAGAAATTCTTTGATGTGTGTCTCGGTTGCCACTGTCATAAATTGAGCAACGTCGGGAGCGTGGCCACCAACAAGGCCAGCCGCATACGATATCGGTAGCATCCGTGACTCGATACTCGCAATATCGGGGAACTCTCCAGACTCGACGGCTAGAGGTTGCGCGAACCGCTTTCGTATCTCCAGGTCAAGGTCTGTCATGTTTAGAAAATGTACTACCGCATCAAGATGTTGTGTATCGACTTACTCATGCCGTTAAGACCAGAGGCACTTTGGGGTATTTCTGGGGCCCGCGTGATCCTGCCTCGATGGTGCTCTAGGAACATATCCGCCATGATATCATGAGGGTCGAACTGCTCGAAATTAGTTTAGCAATGCTAAATAAGCTTCCTCCAATAAAGGGTATGCGCACATCATTAAGTGCTAGGTCTTTGATGCGCCTCCGGTCACGACTCGGAAGCTGCATGACTTCAGCTTTCAATCTTCGCTCGGCGGCATCGCCGGTTACGGGCTTCGCGCCAACGTTCGCAGCGGGCTTGTCGTTGGCAGAGACCCATGGCGCAAGCCCCTGGTCGGGCATTTCTCGAGTCAAGTTCCCATATATCGCAGCCAAAAGCTGGTTATGGAGATGAAGTTTCTCGCCATTTGGGGCGGAAAGAATCGGGTCGATGCGCTCGGAGTATTCGACCTGGTTCAACCGACCTAGAATGCTCTTTAGTTAGCTTGCATAACGAAGGGGGGGCTGCTGTGGAAAGAAGAAATAGACGAACCTAAGATAAATTGGGTGGTGGATTCTTTGTAGGTATTCCATTGTTCGATGCCAATGGCGGCCTTTAAGCTTGTATATAAGGGTTCTAAGTCGATACGGGCGGGGATAATCTGGCTAGTTTTCGTAATTTTCTGGGTTGCCGGGGTCGAAACGGTGATTGTTTTTAGGACTGGGGTGGAGAGGCTGATGGAGGGACGGCTACTCAGAGCCGCAGGATCTATGTCGGGCATGTCGGGAGGTGGGTTGTTGGGGTGGCCCAACGAGGGAAATCGAGGTGTAGCGATATGAGCAGGTTGCGAGGCTGGGTTTCGGTGATGCGGCGGTAGCTAGTAATACGGGCGCGTGGTGGAGAGATTTCGCCTGCGGCTATAGACACAGGGCCGCGCGAAATCAGGGACGAAATCCCATGGATCTCCTAGCCTTGGCGCATGCGACCAGCGTTATGACTTCAGAAATGATGGAATCGCGTTGTGGGCGGCTGCCATGTGATGAAGAATGCCGTGGTTATTTGGCTGGCGATCGGACAATAGAGCAGGATGTCGTCTGTAGTGGGAATTAAATGTTAGACAAAGCGCGGGTAACTGCTGGATGGCGGGATGGGGGCCGGTAGCTTACATCTGTTTCGGGGGCCGAGGTTCTGTCTACTTCTGTGTCGGAGACGAGAGCAGGCGAGTCAGGGGGGAGATCAAGGGATCGAAAGTACTCGTTACAATGCTCCAGTACCGTACCTACTGCGGTAACAGCCCTGTTGCAACTCTATGGTGAGCACTTACCCTTACGCGTGCCTGTCTACCTGTACCTTAGGTAACTCTACAGAGTTCAGTGATTGTAGGAGGTAGGTTTACCTTAGGCATCCTAGGTAGGTCCTCGGCACCCCGCTGTGCAACTCCGATCAGTGGAGAAGTGTATGTATGCCTACAAGTACCCAAAGCTATTCTCCTCCATACAAGACTCAATCGCGTCTGTCAGTCGCGTTTCCACGACCGCTCACACTGCACTTTTTTAAACAGCGGTTTGGAGTTCGCCTTTGTTGTCTACGTCTACCTCTCCTAGACAAAATGACACAATGTCTCGAGCAGGTCCCGACCGCTCGAAGCGCGTTGATACTAGCATCAATCGCCTCATCTCTCAATTAATATCCGACGACCCCCGCAACACGGAGGATGAGAACCAGCAACGGCATGACCTGCTCTACCAGCAAGTCAAGGAACAGCTCGAACGGCAAGTGCGCACAGTCCGTAGCAAGCAGCAAGCAAAGCAAGGGAGCTGGAAACAGGGAGAACAAGCAAGAAAGACCATGGTTGTAGTTCTAACTAACACTCCGGACTTCTTAGGCCACACCCGCCCCCTTTGGCCGACCAAAATCATGCCTCGGAACTCATCCGCCGTCGGCTGGTGCAGTCCGATCCAAACCTGGCACTGCGCTTTTCCAATCTCTACTCGAGATTGCTAGCCCTGCCTATTCTGGACCAGAAATGGGCCATGCTTTATCTACTACATCAGCTGACAGATTCCCCCGATCCCAGCTTACCCGATCCCGTTGCTTTCGCTGAATTTCAGCGCGAGGAAGCGAAGAGGCAGAGGCGTTTAGACAGGGAAGAGTTCGGGTCGCTGAGTGCCTCGGACCATAGTACCGAGGATGGGCTGACCCCCAACCACATGGCTAGCGCCTACCGACCGACCGATCTGCACGATGTTTTGAAAAATCCACACGATCCCAAGTCTCCGGCCGAGGATTCTCCCTACGGCAACTCCAAGCGCCCAGTTTCCCCAGTCGAATGGAAGCGCAGTAAAGGACAAGTCGACGAACAACCTCATCCACCTAAGCGAGATGTCGCCATTAAGTCTAAGCTGTTGGCGGATAACTACTCGGGCATTGAACCCCCTGAACCAACCATTCTAAGGGATCTGCCTTATACCTTGCAAGGCGTCTCCTCTGCTACACTTCCTTTCGGCCCAGAGTATTCCCTCAAACTACCCCCCTCGCTCCCGCCCCCCCTAGTAGGCCTGCTTCACACTCTCGCTGAGCCATCCCTCTTGTGTAAGGCCCTGCAAGACTTTGTAAAAACTCCTGCGAAGGGCCTGCTGGATCAGAGTCTTCGAGCCGCCATTAATGATGAGCTACGGTCCTATTTGACTCTTGTAGCAACGCTAGAGGGCCAAATACGACGTGCTTTGGCGTCCATTGATGAAACGGCGCCCCGGGGTGGCATCGGGAAAGCCGGTGTCACTCTTAAGCGCTGCGTGGTTTGGACTCGCGAGGCAACGATGGGTCTGAGGCTTCTGAGCTTGATAGCTGAAGAGTCAAAGACGAAAAAAGGGGGCCAGATTATCTCGTTAATCCACTCCTTTTCCACATCACACGGCGACCCCATCGTCGGCGCCTTCGCGGAACGGCTATTGACGCCCGTAACGCGGCCGTTTTACGATATTCTCCGTCATTGGATCTATGACGGCGAGCTCTCCGATCCTTATTCAGAATTCTTCATACAATTGAAATCGACTGATTTAGTGGCCAAAACTAAGACAGCCTCTACTAATGTCTGGGATGAGAAATATGAAATGTCGCAGATTATGATTCCCTCCATAGTTACGCTGGAGTTTGCAAACAAGGTCCACTTGATTGGAAAATCCCTGAACTTCATCCGCCACAGTTGCGGCGACGCACAATGGGTCGAGTCCTATTCGAAAGCCTCATCCAAAGAGCTCCGTTACGGGGATACCGCTACTCTCGAGTCTTGGATCGACGACGCCTACAAAATCACGATGCGTCGCCTGGTATATCTCATGACGCACAAATTTCATCTTTTTGAGCATCTGCAGGCACTCAAGAGTTATATTCTTCTCGGCCAAGGTGACTTCATCGCCCTCCTAATGGAATCCCTTGCTGCCAACTTAGATAGACCAGCCGGCGCCCAGTATCGACATACACTGACGGCACAGCTCGAGCACGCCATTCGTGGATCCAATGCCCAATATGACTCTCCAGAAGTTCTTCGTCGACTAGATGCCCGCATGCTTCAGCTCTCACATGGTGACATCGGCTGGGATTGTTTCACCCTTGAGTACAAGATCGATGCGCCAGTAGATGTCGTGGTATCAGATTGGGGCAACCGTCAGTACCTCAAAGTCTTCAATTTTCTTTGGCGTATCAAGCGTGTCGAATTCGCTCTCTCGTCTACCTGGAGAAAGGTGACCACGGGTTCCAGAGGTGTCCTTCAGACAGACCATGCAGTTGTCCAGGAGACGTGGAAGACGACACGAGGATTCCTTGCAGAGATGGTCCATTTCGTCGGCCAATTACAATATTACATTCTTTTCGAAGTCATTGAGAGTTCTTGGACCGAACTCCAGGCACGTCTCAAGCGCGAAGATGTCACACTGGACGACATCATCAAGGCTCACAAGAACTACCTCAACTCCATCACACATAAAGGTCTCCTTGGCGCGCGAAGGAGACGCTTTGTGGCGTCCACCTCAAATGGCTCTACCACTGGCGCGAGCGAGGAAGATGATAACAGCTACATGATTCAGCTCGGTGAACTTTTACGTACCATGCTCTCGTACCGCGACTGTGTCGACGGTCTCTACTCGTGGTCAGTCTCGGACTTCACGCGGCGACAAGAGGCTGATCTTCGCCGTGAAGACATGGATTTCGATGAGAGTCCCAACGGCCCGTATAGTGAGTTCCCCGCTCTGCAAGAACGTCTTCGACATCTTGGCGACCGTTTCCGTACCCGTTTGCAGATCCTCCTCGGCGATCTTGCTTATCAGCCAGATATTGATCTCCGCTTTCTTGGCGTCTCTATGAACTTCAACGATGTATACCAACCTGTCCGCCGCAAGCCCAAAAGCAATGCAACCCCGGCACCAGCCGTCAGCGCAGATAGAGAGAAAGGGAAAGAGAGGGAGAGAGAGAATGAATAAAGTCATGCAGTCGATTGTGCCCTCGAGAAAGGGGTTGTATGAATACTGTTCAGTTGGCGTTCCGGGACGGAGCAGGTATTAGGTTTCTGTATAGATACCATGGGGGTAGGTAACGAATTGAAATGATGGCATTTTGATGATGTGATCCCCAGCGGGTAAGGGAACATGCTAAACTGAATGATGTAGAAGGCATGACCCTACAAAACAACAACTAGATAGGCCCACGAACTCCTAATAGGGCCAACGAAAGCACCCACTCTCAGCTTACAAAAACTTCCTGACAGTTATTTATTTCCGGGCTACATAATAGCCACAGGCTAATCAAAGAGTGATGCACGAAGAGGTAATCAGCTCTCGAGCTATCTACCAACGTAAACGCAATTCGTGCCTCAAAGACACCGGTTTACTTTTATCGAACCGGATCCTACACTCCTACAGAAGTTAGAACCACCACCATTTCGTCCGACAAATAGAGCAACCATATGAAACCCGAAACGTATCGTATTCTAAAGTCCGGGTTATTGTTCACTTTTAGGATAGAGGCAAGGGAACATAATGAGACTTTAAAGTACTGTCATATCGTCATTCATACGTATTCTGTCGTAAAACGTCGACATGCGACTTTCTAGTGTCTTCAGCCCAAAGAATTTCCAGGATTGGATAATTCAGGCGTCGGATTAAGGGTTGGACAGGATTGATCCCCGCCTACAAAGTGTACATGATCCCTAACCTCCAAAAAACGCTTTTATGCCACCGTGTAGTAATTGGTCCTCCCAATTGTATCCTTTCGATGCTCTTTGAACACCACTTCAAGTGACCCCATCGTGTAAACGCCAGCCGCCGTTTTCCCTAAGCCGTGATATTGTACGGAGACAATTTCCCCGAATGACACCAACACGATCACGGGGGGTGGGAGCGAGCACCCACAACGTGCCAGAATGACACTAATTCCGTGAATTCCATATCCGAATATATCCCTTCCTATTCCCTTGATTCCACATTGACATCCATATGTGGACTAAGTTTCAAGCACGGAGGCCCTTGTTCAACTAAAATTTCGCATCCTAATCATTCGTATTGTGAATGGCGCGAGACATTGTGCTGTACACCAAGTTGTGCTAACACGAAGTTTGCCAACCAGAATGAGGAAATATGGATATTCCTGATCTTGGTGGTACTGCCAAATGTATCCAGCAGAGCTGGCAAATGATCCAGTGACCCAACGCCGATTCCCAGATGCGATCCCATATCCAGCACTTGCAAGATTGAGCAAGATGCGATGCAGGAACTGTAAAATAAATTCGACAATTGTAGTTGCCAGATCAGACATCAGTCATCTCTGTGTCAAGCGATGATGGTTCGATGACTTCGTCCCCAGGACCCCAGTTGCCTTCAAAGACTGTAGCACCAGCTCGACGGCGATGGCTAACCCAAGTCAATGCCTCGAGTTGAAGTAGATCTGAGGCAGTAAAACGGAGCATCGGGGTGGCAGCTAGCATTCGCCTAACGACTGTGTCCAACGAGCTACAGTGAGTCGGATCACTCATGAAAAGAGGTGCCTGCTGCAACTCCGTCTTTCGACTAGAGCCTGTGCGATGTAGACCAAATATGTCGCCAGACTGCCTGACTCCACTTCTAAGGATATAGCTTCGTCGGCCGCTCTTTGCGTTTCCATCATTGTCGAGAATATTAAGGCTGCGTTCAGTCTCGTCAAGGGGCATACCCTCCGCGTCTCGCTGGACAGCATCACCAATCTGAGTAAGAACCGGAATCTCTGAGAAGTCATCTTCTCTTAAGGCAGTCCAAGTTGCTCCGTTTTCGGGTAATTTGACGTTAGCCGCGATCTCCAGCATAATCAAACCAAGGGAGAAGATGTCGACTGGTGTATCGATTTCAGATCGGAGAGCTTCAGGGGCCAAATACTCTCGATCGCCGTCCAAGTCAAAGCCCGCATCCTGCGCTTCGGCCAAGGACGTCGCTAGCCCGAAATCACCAATCTTCAGGGTTCCATCGAAACCTACAAAGACGTTCGAGGGCTTAATGTCGCGGTGAACAAAGCCAGCAGCGTGGATGTTTTTCAACCCCTAAATGGTTTAGTACAAACAGCCTCCAGTCCCAGGCGCCTTCAAACTTACCTCAGTCATCTCAAGCATAATTTTCCAGATCCTGAAGTCGTCCAGTCGACCCTTCGCTCCAACCTCTTTTAAGAACTCGTTCAAGTTGCCCTCTTCGCAGAATTCAGTCTGAATATAGATACTATTGTTCTCTTCCCAATTATCAACCAGTTGCAAGATATGGTCACAGCCAGTCAAGCTCCTCAGAGCATTAACTTCCTTGAGGCGTAGCTTCCGATCCCTGTCTCCTTGAATCGGAAGTGTCAATTTCTTTACTGCAAATACCTTGCTTGGAGGGGGGGACGTAGGTGTCGTAGAAGGATCAATCGGAGTGTAGAAGAAGCTATTTTCAACCGTGACAAGAGGTTTCATAGAGTCGGTGACTTTGTAAACTTCGGAGAATTCACCCTGCCCAATAAATTCGACCTTCCCGAAACGATGAACAAGAGTTCTGTCCGGCTCATGACTGGTGTGCCCATGAACAGGAGTAATAACCCGCCTGTCTAGCGAATGTGAAAATGTATGTTGTCGTGTAGTAGGTGTAGCAGGTGGCAGAATCGAACCTCGTCCATTACTTCCAGGAAAGAGGAAGCCATCAGTATGCTTAGAAGTGGAAGGGCGGCTTCCATCAAGGGCGGGACCTTCCTGCGGCGTTTTAGGTGATGAGTTCTCCGCAGATTCGAGGCGGTCCAAGGGGCTAGCTGTATTTACGATATTATTCTTAGCAAACTGCAATCTTGAGGCAGGAGTTATGAAAGCCCCAGGGATCGTATCTAGTGGTGCAGGTAGAGGAGGACCACGCTGAGCCCTAGACCTCCTAAATGACGATAATGAAAGAGAAATGGAAGGGGTAGACCCTTGTCTAACAGTAGGCGGGGATTGGCATGTGTTCTCGCAGCTGAGACCACCAATCCCAACCTCACCGCTATCGCAAGGCTCATTCGTAGAGCTTAACTTACAACTAGCATCAGCTGCATCGTGATTCCTAGACGCGGGCAGAAAACGGTGTGTTGTTGGGCTCTCGTTCGACAGCTCACTCAAATTGCTCGAGATTTGGTTCGATAGTTGATTCTTTGTCGGCGTAGGTGGCAGAGACCCCTCATCACAAGTATCCATTTCATCCGCATTCTTGCTTGGGCTCCTACCTTCATCGCTATAAAGACTGAGAAAGCTCCCTTTACGAGAGTGTCGCGAATTGAATCCTTGAAAAAGTACTGGTCGTGGTGGCTCATTAGCCGTGTTACGGCCAAAGGGCGTTGTGGGAGAGCCTTGGTGTCTATTAAACCTCCCTCCCCTCTTCCCGAGGCCCGACGGTGGTGGTGGGGGGTATGTTGCAAACCCATGGCTCGGCCTTTTGGGTACCCCNAGGTGCCTTTTTGCACGGTGTATCGGGGACGGCGCCTCCAAATACTGTGTTTGAAAGTCTTTCCTCGGGATTCCGAATCATCTTAGATACTAAGCCAGTGGACGCAAAAGCCCCAGAATACGGCTTGGCGTGCTTGTAGTCAGGCGTCGACACACTCACAGCAGGACCCCCTGGTTGGTCTGGTCTGGGACGAAGAGCGCCCAGTGGCAAACTCTTCGAAAAGTTCATGCGTGCCCTCGGTTTCTCCGCATGAATTGGAAAGTGAGTTGGTGAGTCGTCGCAAAAACTCGAGCCAGATGAGGATGTTGTGATAGTCCGAGAGAGCGGATGGCGCTGGGGGGTTGGGTGATGCGAAAGAGCAGCAGGATAAGCAAGACTCTCAGAAAACTGGCCTTCCTGTGGGAGGGGTGTAAAGGAATCTGTAGATAATCGCGGGCGATTTGTGTTGTTGGCAGTAGTTGCTTCCGGCGAGTTCGGCATTGCGGCCATAGTCGACAATGAAGACATTCCGCTTCGTCGTGACAGAGAGTTCCGATCGCTATTATGGCGTTGCTGAAGTGTAGACTTACGAAGCGATCCGGCTCTCCGTGGCATTGACGCTTGCGTAGTTGAATATAACGACTCCACAGGACCGGAAGCGGCTGAGTTCGTCCAGTCATATTCGTTAGGCGAATCATCATGGATCTCTATTTGATTAGATGGCTTCGGGAAATGATCAAAAATATTAAAGCTATCTCCCAAACTCGACGGTCCATAGCTTCGACGCTTTGCCTTAGGACTATTCTCAGTCGGTTGGTCGAGGTTCATAGTGGCGTCAGTTCTTTTCTTCAAAGGACTAGCCTCTGGGAAGGGTTGCTGATTAAGTAGGGATGAGCCGGACATATCGAGATGCATACTATGCCTATTCGATGGCTTCTCGGAGCTCTTTCGTGGTGCTGAAGCGCGCGTCGGTGCAGCCCCTGTGTTCTCCTGCCCGTAGGTAAGGCCGGAGGAAATATATGGTGTCGAATTACCTACAGCGGAGGCAGTATTCAGAGCGCGCCTAGAAGGACTGCGCGGAGAAGTGCGTGGTGATGTACGGATTCGGGTCTGTGCCCTGGTCGCAGATGACGCACCTAAGGGACTTCTCGAGGCAGATTTAGCAGACCTTAGCGATAATTTCACACTAGGTCGGAAGGGCGTCGCCAGAGGCGACTGAGCATGATTGGGATTGAGCTGTGCCGGTGTCAAATGGCCAGGCGCGAAATATTGCGACTGTGCGCGACGGCAAGAAGGCGATGATGGTGCAGAGCCAGCATCCGAGCTGCTCTGCGAAGCTGTGCGAACTAGTGAAAACTTGGAGGGCGACCGCGACAATGAACGCCGTAGGGTTCTAAAGCCGGTTTGGACGTCAACGCGGTGATGTGGATGTGTGGGTGACGGCAAGGTCAGAGTGCCCCCACTATTAGACATTTTGGGCTGCTCTGGTATGTAACGACGTGGCGTGCGACGAAAGAATGTTTAGATCGATGCAAGGTTTGGAGTTGGAAGGGCGCGAGGCCCGCGTTCTCGTAGCGCCCAGGCGTAGGTAATGCGCCAGCGTTGGTTAAACAATCGCAGAGGAACGGACAATGGTGATGCGGGTATTGATCGATGCCGCAGAAATGTGAGCGGAGCAGAGTAATTAATCGACTGAAGACATCTGGAATGYCAATGATGCAAGGGCAAAGGTACTTCTTCAACGATGGCGACTAAGGCTGCTCATGTCTGTGTCTCAGTGCGGACAAACAGTTGGGGGGATGGTAGGAATGTAGGTGTGAAGTGGAAAGAGTCTATGGAAGGTGCTATTGTCGCAAAAGCGAGGCGCTTCTCTTATGACTACTATATCCCGACTCCTCCAACAGGTACAAGCAGAAGTAAATAGATGGGCGATCGGGTGCGCACGTACTGTCAAGGTGTGGTGTGGGAATGGGCAAATGTTGAGGCTCCGGGGTGCACAACAGACGAGACAAATCAGTTGCCACGCGGGCAGGTGATCCGATCCTGACGTGTGGATGTGATGTCAGTCTGGTTGGGCGATCAGGGAGGAAAGAAGCGTGGCAATAGGGCGACAACGACCTTTCCCGCACCTCACACACACTCTCTTTAGGCAGCCAGCGCACACAGAGAGAAACAGCCTTATCGTCAACAATGCAGAGACTAGATGTTGTTGGTGGTGTTTTCCAGGAGAAGTTCAAGTTGGCAATTTCTTGAAGCCTCGGGGTAGTATTGCACACGATTCCTCGAGGTGGGAAGAGAAAAGGGGAGGGCGGATGCAAGGCAGGGACGCTGTGTAAGTGGGAAGAGGTCGCAAGTAGCGGTCAAGGGGGCGGTACAAGACTGGGGCCAACGGAGCGGCTGCAGTCTATGAGGATCTCTGAGGATCTAGGAGGATCGCGCCTACTCCATGTGTACTTGTGGCCTGGAAGTGACATCGGCGAGTGACATGGTGCAGTATGGGGCGTGAGTGGACAATGGAAACCGCGTTTGTTTATTTTACTCAGGCACTAGTCCGACGCGTTTTACGGGCTGGAAAAACGGGGCTTGGTCCACCGTTTTACAGGGTTGGCCAGCTTGGTGCCTGCGCTAGACATGGCCCTGTACACCATATGTAAGCTGTGTACCCTTTTCAGAGCGATCTGTGGCCTCGGATTTCATTGATAATAAGGAACCCTCTGCGGTGCTCTTTGCATGGACNTTTTTTTTTTTTCGACATCTCTAGCATGTGACTAGGTATAATAATATTTAGAACGCCAAGGCCTTTCTGAAGTTTGTTTGTTTTTGTGCTTATTGTATGTACTTGCTTGTAAGTATCAATAAACAATCAATACCCAACACTTCTGTACCCTTTGCCCACATTGTATACTATCCCCGTGATGTACACTTTCCGGTACGTACTACACATTTCCTCTACCTGCCTTTGTCGCTCCCTCGCGCGCGGCACCTAGGTACTGGTAAGACCACTCTCTACCTACCTAGCCTAGCCTCTAGACCATCCATTCGTTCTCGTATGGCGCCTGTATGGGCCGTTGGGTGCTCCCAAGCCCGCTAAGCGCGTAGTGTTGCCGGAACCCCGCTAGGCCCCAGTCGTTCTAGTCTCGTCATGCCTATTGCTATTGGACACGTTGGAAGTCCCCGTCAGAATATGTTCTTCCACGCGTCGCCACTAGACTGCGACTTGGGAAATCTGAATCAACAGTCGATCAGGGTCTAATACCCAGCCTAGTCCATTAGCCGCTCTTCCCCTCATTCTCAGTCTCAATGTTTCAAGCCAAACCAATCTTGCCCTCGCACATTCTCCTTTCTCGATACTATCAATCCCGCATGGCGGTCTCATGTAAACGAACCATCCAGTCCCTGCGTGCCCTGTCCCGTTCCCGATTACCGTTAACAGTAGCATTGATCACCACAGGGGCATTTAGTGTCGCATGATCAGCTGCGTAGAGCAGGTGAACGCAATAAAAATAGATAATATCATCACAATTAATCGATATTAGGTTTTAATTCCCCGTTTCATGCGTTCTTTAAGAATTCTACCATGGGCTTATCTCGCTTCGTGCTTTGCTCCACCCCCAAAATGAGCTCTAGCTGGCCCAAAGTAGCTAGACACTCCTTGCTATATTTGCTTCTGTGAGTTCAATGCCCACTAATGCTACGTACAGCAGACTCCGTAAGTAGTTGATAGCGGGTTTTTGGGGTCTTATCGGAAGACCCGTACGGGGAATCTAGGTATGTGCAGCTGTATATACATCCCAGTACGTACTATTCAATACGCATACCTTAGGTACCTTAGGTAGTCGCCCAGACCAGCAGTTATCATCCTACTTTCATATCTCACATCTCATTCTGTATCGTCCGATTTGACTGATCAAAATATTTTTGAAATGTTAGGAATTGTTGACTCTCATGCTAACACCCGCGACCGCCATAATAAACTACCTCGTTTCACCACGTGTCCAAGAGGTAAAGGGGCCATCAAGGTCTGATCCTCCCAGCCCCATCCAACCCCTTCCTGTTGTTTTTCTATGTGCAACTATGTCGGTAGTTTGTTTATCGTACAAAAGTTGTCTCGGACAACAAGATGAACCGTGTGTCAACATTCGCCACAAGTAGGCAGTGCCTAACGGTAGGATCTATCCGTGCCCTAGCTAGGAAGCTTATCAAGGTTATCTGACTCTCTACGCTAGAGAGGTACGTATGTAGGTACTTAGGGTAGCAAGCAGTAAGAAGCCAATGTCCTACGATATTGACACTGTCCCAACTTCTCTCGGCCGGTCCTAGGACGTCATCAACAAGTTATCTTATCGATCTCTCTCGCAATCGACGAGCATAGGTTCAAGCTAGGAAGTATCATGTATAGATAGTGGGTTAGATTCGTTCGCTCATTCTAGAGAATTAGGCATTCGCATGCACTCGACCACTGCAAGCGCGAGATCGGGATACTTCTCAAGCAGTGGCTTCATGTGATCGCGAAACTCATCGTTGTTATAGCCTGCTGCTATAAGCATTGGGGGAATCGCACGCATCATCGTGTCGGACTCGGGTACCGTCTCGTAAAGTTCACTAGCACCCAGAGTCAGTGATGACCATTTTCAGCTTGATCCGTAGATGTTTTAGAAGCATGGTGAGTTCCTAAGGCTCATAGCCAGCTAAAACAGGATCGTTCATAACTCCCCAGTAGTTACTTACTGTACAGCCCGAGGGAAGTCGTCGAAAACGGCCCTGGCTAGCTTCTCTCGGTAGACGCGTTGGTGGTCGTGAGCCCACCATCTTGCTTCTTCCCCGTTTCCGGTGTTGGGCGAGATCAGCACCTTTTCGGCGGTGCGATAAAACCGATCACGGGCTAGCAGCTTAAGCGGCAGAATATTGAATCGTGAAGCCAGACAATAGACATTGAGAGAGTCGAAAAGATTATGGCCTTGGAATGTGCGTGTTAACCGCTCATCCTTGTCCCTATCCTCGCTGTCTCCGCTGGAGCTATCTCCATGGGAGTGATTTTCATCGGATTCGTCAGATTCTTCATATTCATCCTCGCTCTCTGAGTTGCCTTGTTCTTGCTCATCTTGATAGTCGCCATCTACAGCTGCGCTTTCCCTAGCCAGATCCACGTGGATGCACGGTAGCACTTCGAGGCTGGCATCGATTTCTTCCGGTGTCTTGAAGATAACGTAGCTAGGGGAATGGAAACTTCCGATATTCTCATAGTCGTTATAGTTTCCGCCGTAAAAGAATTGCAACAACATGTAAAGAGTGTTAAACTCTACATCTGGTAGCTCAATTTGTGAGATGGCCTGGCCCTAGGAAATGAGTCGCGTATCAGTATCACATTTGTGCTGCAGAAGGGTAGATCTAAGACCATACATGGTTACCCGAGCTCTTAACAACCATCGAGTCAAGGACGGGAGAGTGGAGAGCGATTACTACGCGATGTACCTTAAACTTGCCGCCGTCCCGACACACAATGTCGAGGTCGGAATACCGAGGATTGTAAAACAGGTCCCGGAGACCCTCGTATATGGTTGCCATTTGAGACTGCGGGTGTTAGGAGAAGGGAGAAGACTGCAGTAGAGTTCTAGACACGGCGGATTGGTATTGGTGGGATTGATTGGTTGATGAGAATGATAGAGGTCGTAGTCAAAAGTTGAGAGTGGTAATTGTTTCGGTGGTCACGATTGCTCAAGTGCCTGCATCATTCCATTGTTGTTTTATATGGGATGAGTGGGAGATGCCTGTACTACAAATATTTTGTCTGAAAAGGGAAAACTTTCTTCGAAATCAGTCGGCATAGGTAGTGCCCGAACAATGTTCGCAAATCCCACGAAGGGTGGTAACTTGCTACCACTGCCTGGATTCAACCGCCGAGCACCTACCCTGTGAGTGTTTAAGGAACCCTTGTGAATTATTAATATAATTACTATATAATTCATAGTAGCATACCTTTGAGAGAGTATAGTCATTATCGTAGAAACAACACCAACATCACAATGTGTATTATCTTAACAAGCACCTAAACTCATCACACACATGATACCAAGTAATACTTAAGCTCTCAAACTAAACAGAGTTTTGTTTATCGAGATGGACTTGAGTTAAAAAGCCAAGTTCCCAGGATAGTCATACAGAAATAAAAACTGCATACAGCAATAAGGTAATTGTGCTGTGTCCTGCTTTTGATGAAGATATGTATATCGAGCCCAGTTACTACTCCCTGTATTGAATATTTCAAGATAGAAATACTGTTTTCTAGCTTGTGGCAACGTTTCTGTCTACACAGAACACTTTTTAAGGGCGTGTGTGTATGTATATATATTCCTCACAGCTAGTCCGGACACTTTGCTTATCATTCGCACTAATGCCTCATTTTTGAGATCACATAAAATACAAATTCATTGTTACTAACCAGTACAACAATTAAACATATGACCTAACCGGAGTCTTAATAAAAGACCTTTATCTGTCTACTGTACGCCACAAGACTGCTGCCACCACTCCTAGAGAGATCGTCGTGGGGCTTTACAATGAGGCTATTATAGGGCCTGGGAGGTTAGATAAGGGGGCTATTCTTGTATATAGGAAGGGTGGCTAGGGGGGAGGTTTTACGAACTCTCGCGTAGCAACAAGAGTCTTTCACATACCCTGGACTAGGGCGTCCATGGTACTGTAGCAACTCAGTGTATAACCATACCAAGCGTGGTATATCTTTGTCGAATTCCCATAGCTACTAGATAATACCCTAGGTTGGTTATTTTCGATAATATAGTGAGGTAGTATGCTTCAATAAGATAAACGATAAGTAGAGAACCGCGAGGGAACGTATATATTTCCATGCTTGGACCTTAAAATGTACGATGAGATGCGCAACACAAACCTCCGCCCTTGTTATTTTATAATATCCCCTACCGCCTCTAACCCCAAGTAGAACGACTATCGCAATAAAGTCAAGCGAATGCAGGACGAAGCGTAATTACCGTGACAACTACAGCAGCGACTCTGTAAAAGAAAGAAATCTATGTAGCATAAGACCGATCGAATACTAGTAGGGCCATTATGAGAGTTATTAGATCATGACTAAGGACCTCGTTATAGGATGAAGTTCATCTCATTAACCCTTGAGCATAGAAATTTGCACCCTGAATAATCTATATATTGCTTTTACGCGGATCCGGCCGTGAGGCATATTTATTATTCCGCGGCAGATGTTATTGGCTCGGAATATAATTGTTTCTGGTTCGGGAGGAAGTTAAAATTAACCCCAAGTGGCAGGCATGGGGGTTCTTATTTGCAGTTAATATAGAGGATCTGGTAATATGAAATCGTAAGAGAAGGTACAGGTATGCTACAAGACTGCACTAGGAGATATGACTACAGCTACACCAAAGGAAGTGATCGTGGAGTACAAGGAGAAGCGAACAAAGGAGGCATTCCTGTATATATGTAGGGCAGTATTCAGAGAGGATTTAGGGGCCTTGCACAACAACAAGAGTCTATTACCCACCATACGTAAGAAGGGTTGTGACAAGGTAATACAAATTACCTTTGGTTTCCACTCGATGTGATGGATTATTCACCAATGTTCCTATCAATAGAGCCCTGGGAACTTTACGGATGCCCTAGGCTACAGTTCTCACTCTAAATTCATATCAAATCCACCTCCATCCCCTTGGACTAATGTTTCGATGGTAACATGGGTCGGCAATGTACAAGTCAGCTGGAGATAATAGCCTCAAGATGACCACGGGGGTAGGAGGCAACCCCACAAGCACGTGCTTATCAACATTCAGGCAAGAGAAGGTGAGCGATGATATAGTGGCCACAAAGTGGCACCTAATATATACCGTCGAAGGCTGGATGGATATTTATGTGTTCAATATTTAAAGACCTGTAAAATAGCCATGGTTTACTTCATTTGCTATGAGGCAAATTGGTTATGTGTCCGTTCTCATACAACGGCCCGGGTCTTCGAGAAGTGTATCTCCAGAGTAAAACTTAAGATAAACGATAAAATATAAGGAGTAAGTAAGTGGATAACGGTCACCATAGCCAAATTATTTGATTATGAAGGAGTTGTGAGCGCTCATACTGGAGCCGAGCCGAAAACCCAGAATTAGTCACCTATTGCCCTTCGGTATTATTCAATACCTACCGGCCTTGTATGCTTGTAGACTGGTCTACTTGTAGAAGATTAGAATTTTGATTGTTGCCTCGTTCGATGTAATTATGGATTTGCAACGCCACGCAGTTCAATCATGCTACATTGAACGAGGACCACACAAGCAACTACGGACTATTACAATAAGAGTGAAATAGCACATCAATAAGTCATGCTACCGACAACCCCTTCCAGGTGTTTTCAACATAGAACCTGGTACAACTATACATCTACCACTCCACCAGAACTATGAATATAATAGACTGACTGACTGCATGGTGTGTAATTTTGAGTAATTGTCTGTGTTTGTTTTACTTGCAACTCTGTGTATGGGTTTGGGTATATACATTTACACGACAAAAAATTGAAATTAGACTAGGTGATTCGCCTGGATAATCACCCATCTACAAACCTCTGGGAACTTTAAACGCCGCCTTAACCTGCTGTTACTGCTGGCGCCGATTAGCATTCACAGAGTGTTAACACGTCTTGTTATTTACTACGCGCTCCTATCGCCCTTGTTTCGAGCGTAACAACTTCCTTCTCCTCTCATCCCGGCACTTCATGAATTATATGTGGCTGTTCGGCCTTGGAACGCTCCGTTGACGCTTTTGATGGCTCTTCTGGAATCGGAGGAGAAAGCGCACTCACAAGGCTCTCGGAATACCCATGTGTACCACTGGAAAGCTGAGATACATTTGAGTGTCGGTTGTTTCCGTAAACTCCCGGGCGGTAGGGCTGGTACTGGTGTGAAGCCGGCGAATGTGTTGGTGATTGAGCCGGAGTAAGTGTGCTATGGATCGAAGAAAGTGCCATACTACTTGCGCTCCTGGGTTCATCCGCTGGCAGCTCCGCCTTGAATCCGCTGAATACTGAGGAATTTGGGACCGAGGGATCGCCCTGGGCAGAGTCATATGCTATCGTTGGTACAGAGGGCTGTGAGCTTGGTATTTCTTTCTTCTGTGCCCGGCGCCTCAGGGAAACTACGGCTATAGCAACTAGGCAGATAACCAGGATAGCCCCAAAAGCACTGCCAATCCCAATACCTGCTTTCTCGCCTGTAGAAAGCCCAGTGGCGGATGGCGCTGTATTGGGCGAGGTCGGTGTAGACGGCGTCGACTCAGCTGTATGATCGGTGCTGGTCGATGAAATGCTCGTTGGATGTGTCGCGCGACTGGATGTTGTTGATTGGGTGCTTGTCTTCGTAATTGTGGTTGGCTTGTGATTGGGGAACCAGGATATCGTGCCGCCCAGCCTCTGGGGTAGGCTCGCAACATTCTCGAGCATGGGTTTATCTTGGAAGAGAACGGTATCCTCTGAGCATTTGCAATTCGCGGTAGGCGGGCTTGAGCCAACGACATTCTTCTCTTCCGGGCATCCTGCCCACAAGGTCTGGTCGGGATCACATCGCACAAGGCCCACCCTATCATGACGTTAGGAACACGCTGAGTTGATGTATCTAAAGTCTTCTACTGCTGATTATCACACGGGATGTGCTGCTGGGAATGGAACTGGCAACTCGGCACTCGGATGAAGGGGATGGGATGGATGTTCGCGCACTTACCAAGGCTGATCATAAAATTCTCCCTTGTTTTGGCATGCAGGTCCACTGAAGTCTTTGGTGGTACAGCCTGCGAGGTAGGTGATGCCAACTGCCGAGACCCTGTCAGTTGGCCGTAAAAGAAGTGAGTAGGACGCGAAGACGACGTAACTCACATCTCATATGATAGCAAGCGTTGCTAGAGAGGCAATTATCGCCATAGTGGCAGCAAGCGTAGCTATTCCCGTCGGCAACGTTCCCGCAAGGGATGTATTCGTCTCCTAGGGCGACATTCACATTCGCCCAACACGAGCCGTTGGAAATGTTTTGGTTAATGTCGCCCATGCTGCTATTATTTTTTTTCCCCCGCGTGGGCCGTTCCGGGTGACTGGACTCGAAAGTTTGCTCGAGGACTGAGTCGGCGGACAAGAGAGCCTCTTGAGACAACTTGGGCAGAGAGAATACCTATTGCTCTAATTAGCCGTAAGGCGCGAGACCGCGTGGGGAATATGAGGTATCAAGCCAGCAAGAAAAACCCCGGGATCCAGGCGGGTGGGGGGAGAACAAAGAAAACAAATGATTCGTTTGCTCACAGGATTGTCGGTGCGAGTGTTATTGTCCGGCCGATGAGAGATGAGCTGTGGTACAACTGCGTTTCCTCTTAAGTGTCTGCCCAGTGAATCTATTGCTTGTCTCGCCTAGCACCTCAATGAACCTTGCTGCTGATGGTTCCTAGGGCCCTTGCTGCTCAAAACACAACGTGTGTAACTCCCAAGGCCATGTTTTGGGTGCCGAGAGTAATTAACAAAGGGATGTTTGGCTCACTCGCTTCATTTTGGGGGATCCCATATTACCTATCTCCCGCCTACCATTAGCCTCTTCAATGTATGCAGGATGAAGGAGAATCCCATACATATAATCTGTATGCAGACTGAGACCCGAAGCAAAGAACTTCAACAACTCCAACACAACAATTCATCGGCAGCCTTCCCTAGCGAGTCGATGAGTCGGGGCATAGTTGTTCTACTTGGAATGATGCTGGCAACTAACTGATGGCCCTGGCGCAGCATATCTGCCGTGTACTCCCTTGGTCTTAGTGTTGTGATTGGGCTAGGTTTAAATGATACGGGTTGATGCATCCCTAGATTTGGGTTGTATGTGAACCCACTATACCTAGGTGCTTCGGCACCCTCGCAGGATTTGTGAAGCTTGTAAGTTGTGATCACTTAGCTGAGTATCCTCCGATCTTCCAATTCTTCCTTTCAAACGTCTCTACCACCCGCGTTGTCCTTGATAGCCCCCTCCCTGCAGGTTGGCTAAATCATCTTCGACCACCCATAGCAAGTGTTATTGACATGGGGTAGATTGACAGAGCACTTTCCTCCGCTAGGTATGTCTCACGAGGCCAACATTGACTTGATACTACATTCATTGTGGATATTGGGTATGCTCTCGAATGGGTTATGTCTCTTTTCCACGTGAGAATCCGCCAAGCCCAAGTGCTTTCTACGACGTGGCGGTCACCCAGCCTTATCGTGAGAATTGGCTGTAGAGATCGAGGAAGCTTATTCCGTATTTGTATAAAAAGGGGGTAATTGGGATAGGCGATAGGCTAAGAGGTATTGTTTTACATTTTCTTTCTTTTTTTYCTTTCTCTTGCCTTGTAACTTATGATGTATCTACACATAGATATTACATGGTAGGGGGGTAGAATAGGATAGGCTCTACATTGTTAGGTATCTTTAGCGTCATGTGGCCGTTATCGGACAAAACAATCACTGATCAGTGGGAGGTAGGTACCTATGGGTACCTTTGCGCGGCACGCGTTATGGTTGGAGGCGGTCAAATAAGGCAATGTGCGGTATTTCGCGGCTTACGTCTCTGCCGTGAGACTTTTTTTTTTTCCTTCTTCTTTTTCAATCCCCAATGCGGTCTGATTCCACGCTCTTGTCGGGTCCGGCACCTGCCTCAATTCAATCTGTTCAGCCTCACCGACGCCTCAGAAACAAGGCGGTATCGAGAGCATGAAAGGAGCCAGCATCACAAGGCTCAATTGGGAACCAATTCCTTATTAGCAACTCTGTGATGCTAAAGGCGGCTCTGCTTGACTAAGCAACGATCGGCGTCATGAAAGTAGTAGCCAAGAATGGTACACATCCTGGCAAGTGACCTAGGTAGGTACCTAACCTGCATATAACTAAGTTGCAGCCGAAGGAAGCCCGTCAGTGGATGATGTGTGCCATCTCTCTACATACCTTTAAGTAGGTAGAGACCAGCTGGACGCTGGACCTAGATAGGTAAGTAAGCCTTCCATTCGTGATATCCTCCACTAGGAAAGCTTAATGGCCAAGCTCGGGAGCCGTAACTAATTAATAAAGAAAGAAGGAGAAAGGGAAATGCACTCCACTCTCCGGACTAGACTAGCTGTATATAGATACTTCACAAGATAGGTAGGTACGCATATACTACTACACTGGCACTGCTACTACACTAAGCACTCCTCACATGACGGAGCCTCCGTCGTCAACCGAACCTTTGGGACTACCAACCTATGGGCTATCGTGCTCCTTTCTGGTATACTTGCCGCGATAGGCAATTGGCCCTTTTGACGTGATATCTGCAGCCTTGGTGTCCTCGATGCTGGACCGCATGACGCTACCTGTACGAGATGCCGCTTCGAGGCACATATGCATCGCTGATGGACGGTCAGGCAAAGTATGTGTGTTTTCTGAATGCAAGACCGTTGTAAGAACACATTGGAAGTTTGTGGGATTGCTCAAACTCTTGCCGGGGCGAGATCGCAGGATACTTGCAGCATCATTGCCCTAGATCGGCGCTCCAAGAGGATGCTATTCCCCTGCACGGCATATGCGTAGGCAGGTAGGGAGCTAGCTCCTGTTCTCGTGATGACCCCATAATTATTCTGAGGACAAGCCGCCGGTCTGGGGCGCCGGCCTAGGGAGAAACGCCCTTTCCGTGACAGAGTTGCTCGCGCGTCGGCATCAAGAGAGATAAGTAAGTACAATCGGCACCTCTTTAACAGACGTCTGTCTATTAGCCTCGATTGGCCCATGAGTCATGCAGTCATCGCTTGCCCGCTTGCCATCTGATCCACAGCCAAGTCACTAACGTATATATATACTTTCATTACTTAAATCTTTTCATCGTCCTCTACACCTTGACTTCAACCCTAAATAAAGACGACCTAGACCTGCTTCTACGATTCGGCTGACTTCCTGGGACTGCCTATCATACCCAGCTATTCTGACTCTTGCTATACCCAGCTGTCTTGGACCGCCTCGACGTTTATTGCCAACCTTAGATCTATCGTCATTGAAATTCCGTTATGGCTCCAGCCGCGATCCCACAAAACGGCCACCGTGGCGAACAAGATCTGGATCTGACTTCCTCGGCCGTTGAACATCGGATGGCCGAGAACCAGCCCTCCAATGGTAATGTCGTTGGCGCGGCGAGTAATGGCGTTTCACAGCCTAATGTTCAGGAACTCGATGCCTCAAAACTCACCTACACTTTCACAGACAGCCCTCGCGAAATCCCCGCCGTGGGTATCACGGAAGACAATGGCAACAGCATCTGCACCGACCACATGATCATAGCTAAGTGGTCAGCGAAGAGTGGGTGGGCTGCGCCAGAGTTAAAGCCATACGGGCCCTTGAGCTTAATGCCAACGGCGTCGGTGCTTCATTATGCGACAGAATGCTTCGAGGGGTTGAAGGCGTACCGTGGCTATGACGGCAAACTACGCATTTTCCGGCCTGACCGCAACTGTGAACGCATGCTGATGTCGTCCGTCCGCATTAGCTTACCGTCCTTCCCACCAAAGGAACTCGAGAAGCTGATTCTCACTCTGATGTCTGTTGATGGTCCGAAGTGGCTACCCCGTGACCGCGCTGGCACCTTTATCTACCTGCGTCCGACCATGATTGGCACACAATCACAGCTTGGCGTCCAAGCTCCTTCGGAAGCCATGCTCTACATCATTGCTAGCCTCATGCCCCCAATGGACTCACCAGCCGGTGGCATGAAGCTCCATACGTCTCCCGATGACATGGTGCGTGCATGGGTTGGCGGCTTCGGCTATGCGAAAGTCGGCGCAAACTACGGCCCCTCCTTGCTAGCAACGAAGGAGGNCCCGCGCAAGGGGTTTCCATCAGATCCTATGGCTCTATGGCAAGGACGGCGAGTGCACGGAGGCGGGTGCTAGTAATTTCTTTGTTGTCTGGAAGACACGCGAGGGCAAGACACAACTTGTCACTGCACCTCTGGATGATCGCTTGATTCTCGCCGGTGTTACTCGAAATAGCGTCTTGGCTCTAGCGAGGGAGCGTCTCACTGACGAGCTCGAAGTCGTCGAGCGCAAGTACACCATTGATGAAGTTTTAGAGGCAAGCGCCGAGGGCCGGTTGGTCGAGTCATTCGCTTCTGGTACAGCGGTAGGTCTACATCGGCCCTCTTTTCTAGATTTTGTGCTGTTGGCCTTTTATCCCCAGGATACCCCATGACCTGAATTAGACGGAGGCATATATAACTGACACGCAACCTTGTACAGTACTTTGTCTGCCCTATCTCACTCATCCATCACCGTGGCCGTGACATCCAGATCCCAGCTGGCAAGGGCGATGCCGGCGCCCCTATCACCATGCGTCTAAAGACATGGCTCGTCGACATCAAATACGGCAGAGAAGATCACTCCTGGGGTATCGTTGTGCCCGAGGAGCATTAGAATAGCTTCTCCCACTTGCTCACCCTGGTTCCTGGCTGTGGGCTACACCCCGCGCGGGGATCGACTTCCTCTGCAAGTTGAAGCCTGTGATTGATACGTAGTGTATTAAAGGTCAGCTCACCGAAGCCGCCAGGGTTATCAGCAGAACGCGTGTTCCGGCGCAACGTCGTGTATACGAGCCTCACCGGACATTTCTACGGACAAGAAAAAACGATGTTGTTAAAAGTCCTAGACGCAGCCCCGCGGAACCTAACTCGCTAACCAACGCTGTATGCTGATGGGAGCGCAGTGGTTATGCCTCCGGAGTTGGGGTGGGGACGAACCGAGGTGTGTGCACCGACAGGTCAACGAGACCACGTCTACAAACAATGAGATACATATTAGATTGTACTTGTTTCCAGCGCCTTGATTGGGTTTGGGTGTAAGAAAAATGCTGGGCATATATGTCTTGATCCTAGTACGAGATGCGGGGATGGGTCAAGATGGGCCTAACGCACTTAAAAATAGGTCATGTCCGGATATCAAGTGGCATAGAAGGCGAAGTTGTGCATGGTCGGCCTTTTGCAAAAAGGCGGGGTTCGCTGGCGGCGATATATTAATAAATATTTCCCGAACGTTGTCAAGATCTTGCTGAAAGTCACATATGCCCATTATGCCAGTTTAGTCGGCTTCACCAATAGTCCTCTTTCCCGTTCCTAGTACAATGATGAAACAACTATCAACCTGAGCAAAGAAGCTGTGTCCCGTCGCTCATCTACTTACAGCCATCATAATTCACAGCAGAGATTCGTTCGCAAACTAGCAATAGTCGTGATCGCAATGCGCTTCCTGAGAAACCCAAGGCGACGACTCCCTTTTCGAGCATTGAAGAGGTTTATAACACGCTTCATTCACCGTAAAGGCCCCGCGACTCAGAAACAACCATCTGCCTCAACCAAGGCTACATTTGAGCATCGCCTCGAGAATGTTAGCCTCTTCATCCTTGAGTTTTTCCTGAAACTCCTGATACTCAATCAGCACATTGCTCTATCCTATGATTTAAGAGAGCCGGATAGGGTCGGGTCGGGGTACAATGATGGGCTCACCTCTTCGCATGCTGTCATATCTTCTACTACTTGTTTACTTCGACGGTCGATATCAAGATCTTCATTATCAGACCACTCGCGATTTGAGGACATACCACTCGTTCGGTTTGCGGGTTCACAGTCAATGAGCACACGAAGTCTCCTCGAGAGCTCTTCGATATCAGTCTGAATTTTCTCCCACGAACTCCACAAATGAACTAGTTGCTTTGATCTCTTGGTTTCAAGGTCTTGATATTTGGATAAAGCAACTTTCACTTGATGTGTACGGGTTTTCTGCTGGCCGTTTTTCTTGGTGACTTGGACGTCGACCTCGTAATCAAGAGATGAGGCACATAGTTGGCGCGCAGTACTACCAATTTTGCTTAGCTTGGAAAGATTGGCATTGATTTTCTCCTCCGCCCCGATGGATAGAGCGTCTTCAGTCTTTGAGATGTCTTTCACCGCGTTGGAATGAAGGGTCACACGAAGTGTTGCATAATTGCCTATCGAATGTTAGTGACACTTAGGTAGTTCCTTGGTCTACTATAGGCAAGTGGATGTCACGGTAAGACGGTAGATAGTAGTAGAAAACGGTCTGGGTATGCCCATAACAGAAGAGGTGGAGGCAGCCTACGCTTGAGTTCCTCGATGACAGGCGATTCGGGAATTGGCGAAAGACTAGCACGGTTATGTCGCCGACCTCGAAGACGATCAATTGAGAGGCTGTCGTTACTCCTACGTCGTTTGTATTTGTCAAATATGGGATACATAGAATACTGCGCGCATTTCTTCGGCAGTGGTGGACGTGCATCATCCTCGTCCTCGTCTAGAAGCTGTTTTCGTACATTTTTATGGCGCACATCTTCGCTGTGAAGAGGTGTTGGAAGAGCAGAAGGGAACATACGGGTCCACATGATTTCCTGTTTAGTGAGCTGACTGAATACGGGAGACTAGATAACGGTGTCAATATAACATGAGATAGAACGAGTAAAGTCCCGATGTTAAGATGAAAATTTTATCTTGAAACTATTGATGGTGGCGAGGTAGCGAACTTAGTATTGACCTAAGTCCACCGAGAAAAGTGAACTGCCGGGGCCTGTTAACAGGACACATCAATGAAACACGACAGATGGAGGTGCTCGGTAACTCGTATGATGATGCTGAGTACCTACTTAATGTATGTGCCTAAGAGAGATCCTAAAGGCAAGCATAGATGCAGGTTGTATTTAGCTGAGTCACACAGCTGCCGTTCGTAGCCAGCAGTGCCGTGAAAAAGGGCAACTGCAGTAAGAGAAAAGCAGATACGTAGCGAGAAGAGAGAAGGAGGTAGAGTCAGTTTGAAGCCGTGATTGCCGCAGTATTAAGAAACCGGGCTTCACGGNCCCCCCCAATGTGAGGCTAGGCCAGCCTATGATGCTTCATATTCTACCTACATTTTACATAGAGTGGAAGGTAGGTTCAAACATGTAGGCATTTAGAAGACATCTTGTGTACCTTACCTGGTAACCTACCTAGCGGTATTATATTTTGGGTACATACCTCAAAGTATCGTATTTTAGCTGCGATATCTAAGACCGTGTGGCTTTTTCTGCGCTATATGGGCGAGAGAGGCACCATGCTGAAGCTATCGACTATAGAATAAACAATTTGCATTGTATATGACATCGTGAAGTACGCGTTAAGTAAGATGGTTATCCGAATCGGCACTGCCGAGGACGTAGTGATAGTCTTGATATTTACTCTTTGATATTTACTCGTCACTACATAATACGCCTCGTATTGATTTAAAATATGATAATACTGACGTTCTATTCTTCTGGACCGAATTTTTGCGCTGGGACAGCCTTCGCTATGCTGAATATAAGAGATCGAACTCCGTAGCGCTCTTCTAACCCGTGATACATCCTTTATCTTGAGGTGACTTATAGAACACTCTTGTTGCATTTGGCCATCTATATCCAAAAGCATAGTTTAACACACTCGAGACTGCATGTCGTTGCTCAATGGTACGCGCCTTGGCTATTCGGAAGATAATATTCAGTCAATGATGCGATCTTGTCGTCTTCTTTATAATTCGAATAAACCTGATACTGCCTTGTACTGTGAGGATATTGGTTCGGCTAGGTATTCTGTCGGCGAGCAGCTTTACTGGAAAAAGAAGACACAATAGCAAGCGAATGACAAATGAAGATCTTTGGTCTTATGTATTTAATTGGTAATTGGAGGTTTAACCCCAACTGTCTAATAGGTATATAATGACCATAGAGGTAGATAACGTATTCGCTTTCGGATATTCAAAACCCAGCTGGAAGATGTTTATGTCCCTTGCATTTTGCAAACTGCTTGGCGAGCACATACATAGATTCGGGAGACATGTATGTATGTTGGTAGGTATATGATATCACGGTCACCTCTACTCTCATTTTTTATTACCTTCCACTATAGACTGTGGGGCATCGTATTCGTATTTATTCTGTAGATACCTAAGTGTATACTTCGTCCGGGGTGAGAATAGCTTGCTGTATCAAGTAGGTAGGCATTTTCTTCGCAGCGGGTGGATTTAAAAATTAAGAATAAGGTCTAAAGTGAAGTCGAACACCTTGGGCTTCTAGTCTACATATCAAGGTAGCTAATGCTTCTTGAAGACCCTAGATACATACATATGTACCTCATATTCTAACTGTCAGGGTACCTAGGTAATTCATACATATATACCTAAGTACCTAGGTACCTAGGTATGTACTGTATGTACGTGGAATGAATAACTGACTCCTGATTGGCTAGCTGTATTAAGAATAGCCAAATCGGGTAAAAACGCGCTAAGGAGAGCGATCGCCCACTGCCGCGCTGTACCTCAGGGAAGTGTTCCACTGGGGGACCAAAACATCACCAAGAGGAAATTTGTCACGGCAACACACCGACTTCCTTTTCCTGTACCCATACACTCACTAGGATACCACGTTCAGGTCTTCACCCGACGCACATTTAATTGCTGCGTCGTCCACTCCTTTTTATTCTGCTGGAAGGTTTTCGAGATGTCATCCCGGTATTCTCTCCGAGCAACTCCTCGGTAAGTATTACTGCTTGTTTTTTTTTCTCTCTTGGCTTGTTGTTTTGTTACCTGCTAGCAGCTGAATGAGCCTGGATTGGGGTGTTGGGTTGCGATATAGATCATCAAATTTAACATCTCGATATCTGGTGGACGTGTATCACCTTTTTTTCTTTTTTCTTCTTTTTGTGTCTAATTCTGTTTCTTGTGTGTATCGTCTCAAATCTTGTCTAGCCAACTAACCTTACTTTTCTCGACCTAGGAAAAAGGAGCTTTTCGAGGGTATGGTAGAAACGCCTTCTCGCCGATCTACGCGTCGAAAGTCCCAATTCCCTCTGATTGAAGCCTCCGACGACGGCGAGTCAAGCTCTGCGGCCGAAACTACCACTATGTCCAGGACGAGGACTACCATTAGGCGGAAGCCGGTCCCTAAGTTCGAGGATTCGGATGATGCGAAGAACGAAAGCTTCAGTCCGGTCAAAATAGAGGATGTGCCTGTGACGGCGAATGGTAATGGTAATGGTAATGGACATGCGTCACTGAGCAACGGACACGCTGCGCTAAAACCCGTTGTACCGAAAGAAGAGAAGGTAGTCGATGGCTGGAAGCCGGGTATGGACCACAAGATCGATTACTCGGGGCATTTCGAGTTCGGAGGGAGCCTTGGAGCTCTGGCTTTAATGATTGGATTCCCACTGTTGATGTGGTACATGTGGATTGGCGCCACCCAGTACGATGGGAAACTCCCATTGCCGGAGGAGGGACAGTCCTTGGACGATTTCGTTAAACACCTAGGGCATCTCGTATACACGGAAGCATTTCCGACCCTCCAGGCCTGGAAGATCTACTGGGGATACATGATATTTGAGGGGGTTTGCTACCTTGCGTTGCCTGGTGTCGAGGGCTACGGTAAGCCGCTGCCTTTCGAGGGCGGCAAGCAGCTCCGGTACTTCTGCAACGCCTACGCCAGTTTCTACTTCACGATCCTAGTCATGGCTCTTTTGCACTTGAGCGGCTACTTCCCGATCTATACTTTCATCGACGAATTTGGGCCCATCATGACTGTAGCTATCATTTCCGGCTACCTCGTGAGTTTTGTTGCCTATTTCTCGGCTATTGCCCGCGGGCAGCAACACCGCATGACTGGTTATCCGATCTACGATTTCTTCATGGGTGCTGAACTTAATCCGCGCATGTTCGGAATCCTCGACATGAAGATGTTTTACGAAGTTCGCATTCCCTGGTATATTTTGTTCGGCATCACCGTCGCGACCGCCGCCCGTCAATATGAGCAGTACGGCTATGTGGCCGGTGAGGTCTGGTTCCTGGTCCTGGCTCATTACCTGTACGCCAACGCCTGCTCAAAGGGCGAGCAGCTGATCATCACGACCTGGGACATGTACTACGAGAAATGGGGCTTCATGCTGATCTTCTGGAACATGGCCGGTGTGCCACTATCGTACTGCCACTGTACTCTGTACCTTGCTAGCCACGACCCCTCCGAGTACAGCTGGAACAAATGGGCCCTAGGTTTGCTCTTCGTCGCATACATCGGTGTCTATGTGATCTGGGACCAGTGTAACGCGCAGAAGAACGCATTCCGGGCCAAGGAGCGCGGCACGCTACTGAAGCGCAAGACGTTCCCGGCCCTCCCCTGGATGTACCTCGAAAACCCTAAGACAATCGACACGGCAACTGGCGATAAGCTTCTTGTCGACGGCTGGTACGGCTACGCTCGCAAGATTCACTACGCATGCGACACCTTCTTCGCTGTCTCCTGGGGTTTGATCACCGGATTTAATAGCCCCTTCCCATGGTTCTATCCCGTATTTTTCGTCTGCATGATCGCGCACCGTACCATGCGCGATGTCGAGCGTTGCCGTAATAAGTACGGCGAGGCGTGGAAGGAGTATGAAAGACGGGTCCCGTACTTATTCATTCCTGTATGCTTCCCTACACGTGCTTGCTAAGAAAATACCTCTTACTGACTCTGGCATAGTACGTTTTCTAAGCTCAATTAATGAACAATTATGGCTAGATGAAGAAAACTTGCTCTTCTCTGGCGCGGATAAAATTAGGCTTTTGGGGATCAATCGGCCTCGGTTCTACGGGTTGGGACCGAGTTTAAGCCGTACGTACGAGTCGTCTAGTTACGCTGGACGGCTCATGGCTTCAACTTGTATATATCTGATTCTGGAGAGTCGAAAGATCAGAAAGCATCTTGTTGGGGGTATAGGTGGGAGACGACGTAAGAGGAAGCTTGGGTTTTCTTAGCTTTTTTAATAGCCTCTATACTGTATGACTTTAAACGTAATGAAAATTTGCTTTTAAAATCAAACCACACGGATATCCACTCCAAGGACCTTTCGGATTCCCCTATCATAATGATAACAGAGATGTTTCTATTCGTAATCGCTGATTCATTACTGCGTAAGTAGCCTAATTTATTACCTAAGTTGGTGATGCGTATATTAACGTCTACTATGCCTAGATTTTGCTAAGCCGAAATCCAGTGTTTCCAGCCATTTTTTTATCCTTGAGCAACATAGATCAAAATAGGCACTCTCTCACTCTTCCCGTGCCTCCTAACTCATACTCAACCCAGCGCCCAACGCCACGACGACCGGCCACAACTACGGGGCCGGGGTTCATGACATGGCAGCCCTCATATGTAATCGCAAAGGGAGGGGCCGTTGGGTCTACGAGTACCAACGCCGTTGGCAGCGGGTAGAGGTGCAGCGCACCCCCGTAGTCCCAGTGCACAGGGCGTATTGCATGGCGAAACGGACATAGATACCCCTGGTCGAGGACAGTCTTGACGAGCCTGCGAGCAGTCTGGACATCGTGAGGAATATCTGCAGACTTAAGTTTAGACTCATCGCTTACGGTAGAGGGGTCGACGTCCATGCTATCCGTATTCTCGAGAGCTGAACCCATCTCGATATCGTCATTGTTGGCATCCCGGAGGCCGCTTGAATCGGATTGAGGGATTGACGGTTCATTTCCCTGGTTTCCTGTGTCTAGATCTGAGGATGATGTCTTGAGACGAACGGCTGTGCGGCGCAAACGCGCTGACATATCATCACGGAATAGAACAATTTCGTGCGAGGGCCCGAAAATAGATAAACGCGCTGGATTGCTAGTCCAGATAGCTTCGCCGCCTGTGCCGTTGCGGGCGCCAGCTTCTGTATTTGCGGACGTAAAAGCTCTCCGGATACGGGACGTGAATAAATCCGGCACAGCCTTACGTGGAAGAGGCACTGCAGACCCGGACGAGAAGGACGAGGCCCAGCCGTCGTTGTCGCCTGGCACGAAAACGAAGGTTGAGCTCTGAAGCAGAGTCGGGAAATCCGTCAACACAGAGGCTAAAGAATCAAAGTATTCTTTATATTCCACGCTTCCGCCGCTCGCCCCTCCTCCGGCCATCACGGCGTGTTGGGTGAAGTTCCCCGTTAGAGCGAAGGTCATAGGTGATGAACCCTCGGGCTCCATCGCGTAGATNGTCAAAATTTTGCGCAACGCTTGAAGCGCCCTAGGCTGATCGAGATTCAATTCGCCTATTATGATAATCCGGCCACGGCTAAGTAGTTCCGAATCAAGCTGCGTCTGTCGCAGTAAGCGCCTTTCTAATTTGCGCATCTTGGAGCCTACTGCTCGCTCGCTGCCAACACCTAGAAAGTCGATCCAACCGAACCCACCCCCTATAGTGTGGTCCTGGCCACCATCGAGCCCACTTACACCTAGAGTTGCTTTTCGCTTTTCGCAGGGAGGCTGCCCGATGAAGAAGGCTTGAAAACGCCCGCCGATGACGCCGCCAATTCCATTGCTGGCGCCGAGGCCTTTCCCTATAGACTCTTCCTCCTCTTCATATACGCCGTCAACTAGGATGATCATTCCTGGCGTAAACCATGCTGAATTTTCAGGGATAGCTATCGCATGCGACAGGTCGAGTGATATTGTTCCGGTTAAATCATTTATCGCTAAATTCCCTGTAGGTAGGATAGATAGCATGCCAAGAAGCATGTGATGTGTGCCGTGGCGACCGAGAAGGTTGGCGATTGGTGTAATCTTGTGAGTTTGTTGCGGAGTAAGCCCTGAGGATGATGAGCGCTTTAGTGATGGAGGGCCTTTTGTGATGGCGACGGCGGAACTTTGAAATAGTTCGTTTCGCAACAACCTCTGATGTATAACGTTGTATCTATTTCTAAACAGAGATGTTTTGTGCGAANGGGGGGGGCATCAGCGACGGTTTTGTAGAATCCCTAGTGTCTTCCACTTAGCGAGATCCAGTAAGACAGCTTCACATCCTATCAAACCTACCTCTCGAAATGCTTTTTGGAAGTGTTATAGAGCATGCGTGGCTGATCAAAGGCATTCACTACCTTCAACCAATTCCGAGGGTGACTGAGCCCCTCGTCATCCGGTTCATCTTCCGGCATGCCTAATGAGGACATGCCAAAGCTCGTCTGGGTATCTTCGCGCGTGAGGTTCGACGTTGGTCGCAGCCCAAGCCTCGTATTAGAAAGCTCAGATTCCTGGGCTACATCCAGAGCAAAGCTGTTCTGGCGACTGAGTTCCGGTGCTGTCCCAATCCTCCCGGCGGTCATATTGCCTTCGAGGGTCTTGAGGATGTCCCTCAGCTCCTGGCTGTTGCCGTCGACAATGACGCCTCCGTTGCGATTCTTCCAGCTCCGAGCCACCTCCTCGAGGA